>PVKW010033682.1:0-23054 GCA_004027895.1 Orientallactaga bullata
ATTTACTTTAAATTTTTCTAAGTGGTTTCCAAATTTTAGTCTCACTCTCTGCACTCTATTTGGCTACAGTGTATACATATGTGGCAGGCTTAGCCAAAGAGTTTGCAGTAGGGAAGAGCACAGAAGGGTCCAAATTCTGCAGATAAGATAGAAGCTCCTCTAGCAGTGTTTGAAGTAGCACTTGTGGAAGGCATGCTTCTATTCCTTGCCTGCCCTCTTGAGAACAGCAGTTCAACCTTGACGTATACACCATGTTTAGGTTATAATATACAATTCTACATGGAGACATTTAGGGCTTTTCTGTTTTTTTAGGGTTTTAGGTTTTATTGCTTGGGTCAAATAAAGCACTATAAAGCTGTTATTGCTGATTCAATGAAGGCTAGTATTTAAAGAGAAATTGTGATTGGAATTGTTCTGTAATGCCAAATCACAAAAGAGGGGCAAGAGAAGATCGCATCCCTTTTGAATGTCAGATGTGTCCCAGGCACTGAATGAGGATCTTTCATATTAAATCTTATTGTGTTCCTGAAACACCCACTTATTAATAGTTACATTTCAGTAATATTATAAACGACTGAATAAGGGGAGTTAATTGACAAAGTTCTCATAGGTTCCAATTGGACTTGAATGCTGGGAGGTCTGACTACAAGGATACTTCATAAATAGTACTGTCCTTTCTCCACCTTTGTGCTTCCTCACAAGTGTATTTTGCACAAATTTGAAAATATATAAAACTGCATTGGATACTTTGCACTAGTCAGCCTATTGGCTGTCTTTATTACTTTGGCAAAAATCATAATATGCATAATCAATACACGCACAGTTTTAGAAAATCAAGTTTGGCAGAAATGCTTTGGGAGGTGGAAACTTTTTCTCTGGTCTTCATATTTAGAGTGACCCGGGGATTATGCCTTTGAGGAAGCTGCTCTCTGAATCTGTTTTTCCTGCTCTAAAATGGCCATGATAGTCTTCGAAACTGTGGTAGTTTGAATATATGGCCCCCAATATATTCAGTGTTTTATTAGTTTATAGTTTGCATCTGCAATCACCTTGCCAGAGGCAGTGTCACTGGGCATTAAGGTGTGATGGTGGGTTTGAGATTCCATTGTAAAGATATGCAAAGTGTGCTTAATAGGAGTTCCTGAAGTGTGCTGTGGTTTTTTTGGCTGTAGTTTTACTCTGTGTGCTGAGTGGCTGGGGGCTTTGCTCTCTTGACTGGTCCTGTGAGAGCAGGACACTTCTCCTGCCATTATGGAACTTCCCCTGGATCTGTAAGCTTCAATAAACAATATCCCTTCCTCCATAACGGTGCCTGGTCTGGAAATTCATCTCAGCGAACCTGAAGCTGTCTGCTACAGAAACCTTTTAGAAATGGCAGAATGAGTTCTAAAAACCATGTCCATAATGGACCTATACTGTGGGGCATGTCACAGTGTTATCAATGGATATCAAAGTCTGATGGACACCCATTAGGATTTCCAGGTTCTTATGTTTTGGAACAACAACAACAAAAAATTGAACACAGCCACATGAATAGAAGCAGAGAGTCAGTTTATTAAGGAGGAAATCAAATCAAGTGAGAAAGTGGGCGAGGGCTGGAGGGAAGTTAGTGGCACATGCTCTACACAGGATTGGGATTTTTATATCCTAGTGGTTGGGAGTTTTGGGGCCATTTGCCTTCTTTTTTCCAGTGCATCTGTTAAATATCAGCCTTTGTTGGGAGGTGGTTTCCAGTCTTTTTCTTTGTCAACTGGTTTCTTACATGTAAGTAACATACAGCTAAGTGAACAAATTTATATTGTGCAACTTGAAAATATTTGATGCTTCATCTGTTAAGCCATCTCTGCTACACTCTTTTGTCAAGTAGGAGATAAAACCTAGGAGTGGATGCTGACATGCACAAAGTTCATTGATTGGACAGTATGATGTTATGATCATGCACAACAATGGTTGATATTCTGTGCACATGCTAAAAATATTCTCAGATAAGTGCACCAATTGGATATTATAATGACATTTTGAGAATTTTTATGGGTACATTAAATCAGTCAAAATTGCCTAAAAGTTAGGCTTCCTGTCAGCATTGGGATAATTTTATGATATTGGTTGAATTCTCTCTGCTTCATAAAGAGGTAGATTTCATTAAAACTGACCATTTCACAAATGTGCAAGAGTGATTTAATATGAAAAGAGTCCATGTTCATCACCTGGATCAGCCAATCAAAATGAAGCCTTTTCCCCATTTATTTGTCCTTTTGATTTTCCCTTTAAAAAAACAAACAAACATTTTTGAAGTATGTCCAGAAAAGCCATAGTTACTGTTTTAGTTCTATCTTTGAAAGTGCATTCAGCGATGAGCATTTCATTATTGTAGCATTACCTGTTGCATCCTGAGTAAAACTAACAATACTTCTGGTACCCAGTACATTAATCATTTCATTGTCCCAAAGTCAGGAAATAGTCTCTTACCACAGATTACTAACTTCACGGAAGTCCTACATGGGGTACTTAGTTAAGTCCCTTACCAGTTTTGTTTTGGAATCTAGAGCAGACTCTGGTGGCCCTTCCTTTCATGTCTCTGATTTATGTGGAAACTGGGTCATGTTCTGCAGAATGTGCTGCGTCCTGGATTTGTTTCTTTTGCTGCCTCTGATTTGTTTCCGTTCCTCACAAATGGCAGTTAGCTTAGCTCAAGTGGAGGCTTGAATATATTTAGGTTCCTCTGTCTGTTTTGGTGATGGATGTGCCACGCAGATACTATGTGTTTCCTAATGAGGCCATAGTATCTGCTTCTCTGACTTTTAGTAATGCTCAAGTTGAGGGCTTCCAGGTACAGACAACCTTCCGTGGATGATGGCTGTCTGCTATTATGTCATTAGTGGATGAAAAGTGGCACATTTCTAATTGTATCATTTCTTCTTCAAAACGAAATGGCTTGCTGGGTATGCTAATTAATGCCTATAAGCCTGGAGCTCAGGAGGTAGAGGCTGAAAGATTGAGAAAGCTCAATACCAGCATGGGCTATGAGGGGTAAGGAGAGAGATGGTGAGACATGGAGGCATGCCCATATGTGCCCTTTTTGAGGTATAATTGAAATACAGTGAAGCAATCAGATTTACAGTTTGAATTTGAAAAGATGTGATGTAGGTACACACTATGAAACCATAGCCACAATTAAGCTTCTTGTGCCTCTTAAAATCCTTCTCATTTCCCTCTCTGCCCCCATTTTCAGACAACCACTACTCTGCTTTCTGTCACTTTAGATTAATTCATATATTTCCTGCTTTCTTTAATACTTGGGATAAAGAAAACTGGCAGTGTATAAGATAAGAGTAATTTTATGTAACTTGTTTCATTCCAGGAGAATTTTTCTATTTTGTCATATGTGAAAAACACATTGAGTGTTTTGTGAGGTGAGTAATGTGTGGCTGGTACAGCATATAACCAGGAGATGCTAGTTCTTCCCTCATACAAGGTTTATAGCTCTCTAGGATATGAAAGATCCTAACAGGACAGGGTTTTATTCATTTTCCTTTGTTACCTTAACTACCCAGGCTTGGCTGTTTGCATTATAATAAAATATACAGGATAATTTGGACTCAACCCAAATCATTTTGCCTCATTATGTAAATCATAAGCAGAGTAAATCACATTCTCAGATTCCATTTCATCTTTAGCTGACTGTGTCCAACAGGGTGCAGTATCTTGTCTTCCCCACTTCTTAGGTATATGAATTATGGAGTAAACATGCCAGTGGGACCCATGGTCATCTACCTCATCTTTTACCACCAAAGTATGTCTAGTATGGCTGGCCATGACAAGCCACTTGACAGAAACTTGGGGAGGGACACAGGGAATGATAAGCTGATGAGAAAGATGACCAGACAGTGAAATGTGAAACAGATGAATTAAAAAATGAGTGATCCATGAATATTATGTTTACAATTTTCCAAACTCCTTTTATAAACCAAACAAACAAGGACAGTAAATGCCCTTGAGGTTATAAATCCATGGGTATATAAACAAATTGATGAGGATTTCCCCCACAAACCCTAGCATATGTGTTTAGCCATATTTTCAATAACATTGGGACCTGCCCAGAAAGAGTAGCTCTGCTACAGTAAAGAACAGGAAATGGCAAAAGTACCAATGATATCATTCTTGAACCCTTGCTGAATAGGGACTTTTGTATTTTGGGGGGAAGGGATGTGTTTCAAAATCTTAAAATTACCAACTTTCTATTTTTTATGTTTATCTGGTATATCATTCACTTTAATATTTTATTTATTTACTTGGGAGAGAGAAGTAGAGAGAATGGGTGCACCAGGGCCTCTAGCCACTGCAAACAAACTCCAGATGAATGTGCTACTTTGTGCATCCAGCTTTATATGGGTCCTGGGGAATCAAACCTGGGTCTTTTAGCTTTGCCAACAAGTGCTTTAATCACTAAGCCATCTCTCCAGACCCACTTTATTTTTCAATTTTCAACACTTACATAATCATGTATTCTAGATATGACTTATGGCAAAAGCATAGGGAAGGGGCAGGGTTGAAAGTATGATTGTATATGATTGTCAAAATCATTTTGAATGGTGAGTACTCACACTGAAAGCAATCAGCTCCTCTAGGTAGGAGGCAGGGCTCTTGGTGAATTTCAAATTGAACACATGACCTGCTATAAGCCACAGCTAGCCAAAGGACGCAAAAGGGAAAGGACTCAGTCAGCAGCCTTCAGTATGAGTGCAACCAGTTGCAAGAGGGTGTGGACATGATGAGTGATCGTCCCCTTGATTGGCAAGCAAAAGGTTGGGCAGAGAGGACATGAACAGGATGTATAGGTTCCTGACTGGTTCTGAAATGCTTGAAGAACAACCCACCTCAGTAAAGATTGCCTCAGTGTCTCTCCAGCTCCCGCAATAAGTCTCATAAAATGCAGCTCATGAGCAATCTTTCTCTTTCTCCTGTTGCCCCTCCTACTTGGGAGTTCTAACTATCTCTTGAATAAATCTACTTTCACTTATTCACCTCTTGGCCACATTCCTTAATTTTTCCTTGCTGGGGGCACAAACTCAAGAGCCACTGACTCGTGTATGATGTTGGTGACTGCTGGTTTTCTGGTACCTCAGTCCCCAGTTAAGCCCATCTCAAGTTAAGAATGGTTCGCCTCTGCTCTCAAGCCCTAAATAAATGCCACACCACTCGCTAAGTATTTTAAACATTCTTTGCTGAATTTTCCTTAAGGATGCATGGAAATCTTTGTAAGAAGTCTGTTTATGTTTGTTGTGGTTGGTAAACCAGCCAATTTCTTCTTTGAGAGTTTAAATCGTGCCCCTCCAATAACTATACCTGAGTTTTTGAAACCTGTTATTATTACTTTATAAAGCAAAAGGGACTTTACAGATGTGATAATTTTGAAAATGTTGAAATATGGAGCGATCCTGAGCTGTGAAAGTGGATTATCATTAAGAGGAGACTGGAGTGATTTTGTTACCAATTATACCAGAGCCTGTGCCATGGTAGCCTGAACCAACCAGGATCAGCTACTCATTCTCATTAAGCCAGTTAAAAGAGTGAAATTAACAGTGAAAAGTAGAAAGAGGAGATTTTCTTTTTCTTTTTCTAAAAAAATTATTTACGAGAGAGAGAGAAAGAGAGAGAGAGAGAGAGAGAATGAATGGTTTTGCCAGGGCCTCCAGCCACTGAAAATGAATTCCAGAAGCACGTGCCACCTTGTGCATCTGGCTTTACATGAGTCCCAGGGAATCAAATTTGAGCTCTTAGGCTTTTCAGGCAAGCACCTTAACCACTGAGCCATCTGTCTAGCCTGAAATTTTACTAATTTTAATTTTCTATATGGCCACATTGGGAAAAAGAACAAAGGTCTTGGGTTTAAATAGAAAGCAACAGATATGCTTGGCTAGGCAGTTCCAGTGAAGGTGTGGTCCCACCCATCCCATTATCTCCACTCCACTCAGGCAGAAGTCATCAAATCTCTCATCTCTAGGCAAGTTCCTTCTAGGACCAGAACCAGCATTCAGCCATTTTCTTTTCTTAGTGTGAGATGTCTGGGAAAACTACAATTCTTTGGGGTTCATTGTTTCAGCAGTCTGATAGTTGAAGGGAGGGACACAAGTGTCTCGCTGGAGTATCTTTCTTCCTGCCAGGCTGGTTACAATTTGAGGAAGGAGCCCATGACAAGAAGTTAAGTAGATCTCCAGAAATTAGAGAAAGGAGTTTCTTAGATTACTGCAGCTTCTATTTAAAATCACACAAACTGTGTTTTGTGTACAAGGAAATGTAATTTTTAACATTGAGTTCTAGAAATTCAAGGTGCCAGCATGGCCAGTTCTTTTCCTAGCTTGGTGGCCACTTTCTTTCACCATGGCATTTAATACATGCTTCACCCCTTTCTCACTCTCTTCCTTTTTTAGTGAGGCCACATGTCCTAAAAGATGAGGATCCCAGGTCATTACATTTAACCTGAGTTGTCCACTAATGACATTGACTCCAAATACCAACAATACTTTTTTGGAGGGGAGGGTACCATTCAGTTCATAGTAAGAGGGAAGCATTTCTTCTGAAGATTCTAGAGGGGTCACAGCATTGTCAACAGCTTGATTTTATTTTGGAACTTTACACTTTGTATTAGTTACTTATTGTTTGCACAAAACCCCTGACCAGAAGCAACTCAAGGAATGAAAGGTTTCAGTTCACTTACAATTCCAGGGGTATATACTCTAGCATGGCCTGGGAGGCATGGTGGCAGGACAGGAGCAGGAAACTGGCTCATCACACTGAGGCCAAGAAGCAGACAGTGACTGCCAAGTGGGGACCCCTTCCTTTAGCAAGGCTCCACCTCCTAAAGGTTCCACAACCTTCTTACATAGTGCCACAAACCAGCATCTAGTGCTCAAAAACATGAATCTATGGTAAACATTTTACATTCAAACCACACACTTGTAAGAGAATAGGTTTATGTTGCAAGCAGTTGAACCTGTGATAATTTGTTCCAATGTAGTCTGAATATATTCATTTTCAAAGTTTCAGTGACCTTTGAAGGAGGGATGAGTAATTTTATAGAAATTCAATGTCTTTAGAGAAACTTGATAGTTTTATATGAACTACTGGATGAGTGAGCCCCAGGCTGAAATCTCTCTGGTGCCCTAGGTAGCCAATGGGAGGAGATCTCAAAGGTTCAGATCTTTCTGCTGCAGAGTTCCTTTGGCATTCACTCCTTTTCCAGTTGACCTTCTGGATATTTGGCTTTGAAGATAGTTTTTCTACCATTATAGCAATACTTTTTGTAAAGCATGTTTTAAATAGCTTATCCAGAGCTTTATCAACTGGGAGGGGGCTTCAGGGTATGGAGACTGTCATAACATGGCAGACAATCAGGACTTTGAGGGGTAGACGGTCTCTATTTCTACCAATAACTATGTGTCCCTGGTGCAAATCTTTGTGTAAGACACAAGAACCTGGAAAAGTTCAGAGGGTGCTGTCTGAACTCAGTTTTGTTTATATAATATTGGATGCTACCATCCAGGAGACAATATCAGTTTCAGTCTTTGTATTTATCCTCTCCTTTTCTCCTTTTGAGAAAAAAAAAAGTACTTTATTAAGTGACCCAGGACACTAATGAGAGTATAATTAACTTCTCTTCATCCTCTTCTTTTTTGGTTTTTCCAGGTAGGGTCTTTTAAAAAAGTTATTATTGTTGTTATTATTAACAGCTTCTATAATTATAGACAATAAACCATGGTAATTCCTTCCCCCCACTTTCCCCTTCACAACTCTACTCTCTATCCTATCCCCTCCCCCTCTTAATCAGTCTCTTTTATTTTTATGTCATCGTCTTTTCCTCCTTTTATACTGGTCTTGTCTAACAAAAAGTCAGAGTAGCATTATTATATAGATATGAACAATTAAGAAAAGTGTTTACCAGGAAGTTGGTGAACATAATATATGTATTTAGCCAGACATCACCAGGCATTACACTCCTAAAGGATTATGACTTCCTCCATCATAGGTTTTCAGTATCAGGTATGTGTTCCCTCCCATGGAGCAGGCCTCCAGATCAATTAGAGAACAGTTGGTTTCCCCCGTAACAGACATGCCATTATTGCACTTGTTGGCTCATTTGGCCTGGTTAACCAGACTTAAGGCTTATAGTGTCTGCTGTTGAGTATCTTCACTGGTGATTTCTCTCTCTCCCATGGAGTTGCATGAAGCAGCTTTCTGTCCACTGGTATACAGGTAGGACATTTTCAGTTCAGTTCTAGCAAGATTTCTCAGTGACCTCACAGTTCAAGCATGTGGAATTTTCAGCATTATGGTCTTACCATCTATTCTGGTGGGAAACCAAGAGCCTCAGCAATGGCATGTAATGTTTATGGGACATCAGGGACATCCCTGGCCAACAAGTCACTGGATGTATCCCATCCTTGGCACTGAAAATTTTCTAGTAACAATCTATGGCTTCTGGATGTGCCATTTTCCAAAAAAAGTAGGTTTCCATATGACTTGTTCATACCCTCTTAGATTTTGATTAACCTGCCCCCCTCCCTTCTTCCCCTGACTTCCCTTAGGCCTTTCCACCCCCAGAAATCTGCTCATCTACTTACATATATGCAATACTGTCCTCTTAAGTCCTCTCCTCCCTCCCTCCCTTATAGCCTCTTTCTAGCTGCCTGGCCTCTGGTACCGAGTTTTATTCCAATTCACATACAAGTCCAAGCATTTGTAGCTAGAATACACATATGAGAGAGAACGTACAGTGCTTGGCTTTCTGGGCTTGAATTACCTTACTAAGTATAATCATTTCCAGATCCAACCATATCCCTGCAAATTTCATAATTTCATTTTTCTTTACCTCTGAATAGAACTCCATTTATAAATGTACCACATCTTTATTATCCACTCATTCAGTTGAGGGACAGCTAGGCTGGTTTCATTCACTACCTATTGTGAAAAGAACAGCAATAAACATGGATGCACAAGTATTTCTAAGGTAGTGCAATGATTCCTTAGGATATATGTCTAGGAGTGGTATACCTGGGTCATATGGTAAATCTATTTTTAGCTGTCTCAGGAACCTCCAAACCAATTTCCCAATGGTTGTACCAGATTACATTCCCACAAACCATGTAGAAGGGTTCCTCTTTTTCTGCATCTTGCCAGCATTTATTGTCATTTGATTTCTTGATAATAATCATTCTGACAGGAGTGAGATGAAATCTCAAATTAGTTTTAATTTTCATTTCCCTGATGGCTAAGGATGTAGAACATTTTTTAAGATGTTTATATGCCATTTGTAATTCTTCTTTTGAGAACTCTCTATTTAGTTCCATAGCTCATTTTTAGTTGGGTTGTTTGATTTCTTATTATTTAGATTTTTGGGTTCTTTGTATATCCTAGATATTAATCCTCTGTCAGATATATAGATGGCAATGACTTTCTCCCATGTTATAGGTTGTCTCTTTGCTCTATTCACAGTGTCCTTTGCTGTACAACAGCTTTGTAATGTCATGAGGTCCCAGTGCTTGATTAGTGGTTTTATTTCCTGAGCCACTGGGGTTATATTAAGAACATTGTTGCCTATACCAATATGGTGAAGGGTTTTCCCTGCTTTTTCTTCTAGTAGTTTTAGAGTTTCGGGTCTGATATTATGGTCATTGATCAATTTGGACTTAATTGTTGTTCATGGAGAGAGATAAGCATCTATTTTCATCCTTCTACATATAGATATCCAGTTTTCCCAGTACCATCTGTTAAAGAGGCTGTCTTTTCTCCAATGAATATTTTTTGGCATTTTTGTCAGAGATCAGGTGGCTGTCACTGCCTGGACTTATATCTGGGTCCTCTATTTTGTTTGATTGATTTACATGTATGTTTTTGGTCCAGTACCATGCTGTTTTTGTTACCTTGGCTCTGTAATATAGGTTAAAATCAGGTATGGTGATATCACCAGCCTTGTTTTTGTTGCTCAAAATTGTGTTGGCTATTTGAGTTTCTTGTGCTTCCAGTTGAATTTTAGGATTGATTTTTCTATTTCTGTGAAGAATGTCCTTGGAATTTTGATGGGGATTGCATTAAATATGTAGATTGCTTTTGGTAAGATTGCCATTTTTACAATATTGATTTTTCCAATCCAAGAACATAGGATGTCTTTCCATTTCCTAGTGTCTTCTGCAATTTCTCTCTTGAATGTTTTTTAGTTTTCACTGTAGAGATCGTTCACTTCCTGGTGTTGCAGTCAGGTTTGCATTGTTGGCAGAAATACCTGACCAAGAACAGCTTGTGAAAAAAGGTTTATTTTGGCTTACAGAATCGAGGGGAAGCTCCATGATGACAGGGGAAAATGATGGCATGAGCAGAGGGTTGACATCACCTCCTTGACAACATCAAGTGGACAACAGCAACAAGAGAGTATGCCATTCACAGGCAAAGGGACATTGGCTATAATATCCTTAAGCCTGCCCCCAAAATACACTGCCTCCAGGAGTCATTCATTCCAAAATCTCCATCAGTTTGAAAACCTAGCATTCAGAACACTTAATTTTATGGGGGACAACTGAATCAAGCCATCAAAATTAGTTAGTTTTATTCCAAGGTATTTTATTTTATTTTATCTTATTTTATTTTATTTTGAGGTAGTTGAGAATAGAAGTGATTCCCTGATTTAACCCTTAGCATATTTGCTGTTAGCATATAGGAAGGTTACTGATTTCAGTGTGTTTATTTTGTATCCTGCTATGTTGCTAAAAGTGTCTAGTAGTTTTCTGGTAGAGTTTATAGGGGTTTTTATGTATAGAATCATATGATCTGCAAATAATGATAATTTAATCTTTACCTTTCCAATTTGTATCCTTTTTATGGATGTCTCTTGCCTTACTGCTATAGCTAAGTCTTCCAGTACTATATTCAATAAAAGTGGGGATAATGGACACCCTTGTCTTCATCCTGATTTTAGTGGAAAAGCTTCACATTTTCCCCATTTAGTATTATGTTGGCTGCAGGTTTGTCATAAATAGCCTTTATTATGTTGAGAGATGTTCCTTCTCTTCCCAGTTTCTGTAGTATGTTTATCAGGAAGGGATGCTGGATTTTGTCAAGTGCCTTTTCTTCATCTATTGAGATGATCATGTGATTTTTGTCCTTCAGTCCATTCACGTAGTTTATTACATTTATCCATTTGCATATGTTGAGCCATTTCTGTAGCTCTGGGATTAAAGCCTACTTGGTTAGGTTGAATGAACTTTTCGATGTATTCTTGTATTTTGTTTCTTAATGTCTTGTTGAGAATTTTTACATCTATGTTCATGAGGGAGATTGGTCTGCAATTTTCTTTTTTTTTTGTTCTGCTTTGACTGAATTTGGTATCAGGGTGATGCTGGCTTCATAGAAGGAATTTGGTAGAATTCCTTCCTTTTCTATTTTATGGAAAAGTTTGAGAAGCATTGGTGTTAGTTCTTTCATGAAAGTCTGGTAAAAATCACCAGTGAATCCCTTTGGGACTGGACATTTTTTAGTTGGGAGATTTCTTTAAAAAAAAAAAATATATATATATATATATATATATATATATGAAAGAGAGGGATGGGGGTGGGGAGAATGGGCACACCATGGCCTCTAGCCACTGCAAACAAACTCCAGATGCATGTGCCCCCTTGTGCATCTGGATTATGTGGGTCCTGGGATCCTTTGGCTTTGCAGGCAAATGTCTTAATTGCTAAGCCATCTCTTCAGCTCCAAGTTGGGAGTTTTTTTTTTTTTTTTTAATAACTGCTTGGATCTCCATATGTGTTATAGGTCTCTTTAAATGGTTAATCTCATCTTGATTTAGTTTTGGTAGGTCATATAAATGAAGGAAATCATCCATTTCTCTGAGATTTTCAAACTTAGTAGAACATATGTTCTTAAAGTATGTCCTTATAATTTTCTGAATGTCTTTGGTATCTCTTGTACTGGTGCCTTTTTCATCTGTAATTTTATTAATTTGTGTCTCTTCTCTCTTTTGTTTAGGTTTGCTAAGAGCTTGTCAATCTTATTTGACTTTTCAAAGAACCAACTCTTTGTTCATTGATTCTTTGTATTTTTTTAAAATTCTATTTCATTAATTCTGCCCTAACCTTTATTATTTCTTCCCATCTACTGATTTTTGGTTTGCCTTGTTCCTCTTTTTCCAAGGCCTTAAGGTGTAGCATTAAGTTGTTCACTTGTGACCTTTGTAATTTCTTAATATAGCACTTAAAGCTATATATTTCCCTCTTAGAACTGCCTTCATTGTGTCCTAGTGGTTTTGGTATGTTGTATTCTCATTTTCATTTGATTGTATGAATTTTTTGATTTCTTCATTGACCCATTCATCATTTAGTAGTGTATTGTTTAGTTTCCATGATTTTGTGTATGCTTGATAGCTTTTCTTGCTGATGATTTGTAGTTTAATCCCATTGTGATCAGATAGAGTGTAAGGTATTATTTCAAATTTCCTGTATTTGTTAAAGGTTGCTTCGTGTCCTTATATATGGTCTATTTTAGAGAATGTTACAGGTGCTTCTGAAAAGGATGTGTATTCTGAAGCATGTGGGTAAAATGTTCTGTAGATATCTGTTAGGTCTATTTGTTCTATGACCTGATTTAATCAAGATGCTTCTCTGTTTATTTTTTGCCTGGATGACCTGTCAATTGATGGGAGGGTGGTGTTGAAGTTACCTACTACAAGTGTGTTTGGTGTTATCTGTGATCTTAATGAAATTGGGAGCCCCCATGTTAGGTGCATATATGTTTAGGATTGTAATGTCCTCCTGTTGAACTGTTCCTTTAATCAATATAAGTGACCTTTATCTTTCCTAACTAATGTTGGTTTGATGTCTACCCTGTCAGATATTAGGATAGTGACACCTGGTTGTGTTCTAGTCCCATTTGCTTGAAACACCATTTTCCAACCTTTCACCCTAAGATAATGTCTATCTTTTATGGAAAGGTGGGTTTCTTGGAGGCAGCAAATAGAAGGATCCTGCTTTTTAGCCCAGTCTACAAGCCTGTTTCTTTTGGTTGGGGCATTGAGGCCATTGATATTAAGAGTTATTATCGAAAGATGTGTGGTTATTCTTGCCATTCTTATTTTGTAGTTCTTCCAGTTTTTCCTTTACTCTCTTGTATTAAAAATTGTTTGAGTATGGTTTATTTTTTCCTTGTTCCTTATGTGTGTGCTCTTCTTTCTCTTCCACATGGAAGATCCTTTTAAGCATTTTCTGTAGAGCTGGCTTATTGTTCATATATTCCTCTAGCATGATTTTTTTGTGGAATGTCCTTTATTTTTCTTTGTATTTGGATAGATAGCTTTGGAGGATAAAATAATCTTGGTTGAAAGGTATCTTTCTTTCAGAACTTGGAATACATCATTTCAGGCCCTTCTGGCATTTTATTTTTATTTTATTTTTTGGTTTTCCGAGGTAGGGTTTCACTCTAGTTCAGGCTGACCTGGAATTCACTATGTAGTGTCAAGGTGGCCTTGAACTCACAGTGATCCTCCTACCTCTGCCTCCCAAGTGCTGGGATTAAAGGCACACACCACCCTGCCCAGCTCCTTCTGGCTTTTAAAGTTTGTGTTGAGTCATCTGCTGTTATCCTGATGGGCTTGCCTTTGTATGTGACTTGATTTTTCTAACTGCTTTCAATATATTTTCTTTGGTTTGTGTGTTTTGTAGTTTCATATGATAGTGAGAAGTTCTTTCTTAATTTTTGTATGTTTGATGTTCTAAAGGCTTCCTCCCTATTGGAGGAAGTTTTCTTTGATTTTGTTGAAAATACTATACCTCTGGAGTGAAATTTTTCTCCTTGTATTATGACCTGAAGTCTTATGTTTGTTCTCTTCATAGTGTCCCAAATATCTTAAAATTCCCATTCATGTCTTCCTATTGGTTTGTCTTTCTCTTTGTTGGATTGTATTAGATCTACCACCTGGTCTTCTAGTTTAGATATCCTGTCCTCTCCTTGATCCATTCTATTGGTGAGACTTTCTACAGAGTCTCCTATTTGACTTCCTCTGTTTTTCATTTCTAATATTATTGATCAGTATTTTTTCATTATTCTATTTCCTTACTCATGTCTTGTATTGACCTTATTTCATTAAATTGGTTTCCTGTGTTCTCCTTTAGGAGTTTGTTTTCTTCTTTGATTCCTTTGTTTTCTTTTTTTATTCCTTTGATTTCTTCTTTGCTTTCTTTGAGTATGGATATAATCATTTTTTGAAATCTTTGTCAGGCATTTCATCTAAAACAGTCTCACTGGGGGTCATTTCTGATGGATTTATAATTTTTGGTAGGATTGGATTGTCTAGATTTTTTGTGTTTCTTGTATTATAATGTAGAGATTTTTGTATCTTGAGTTAATGTGATGCTTGGGGTTTCTAATTATCAGCAATGTTCTTAGCCATGTAAATCTGACTTTGTATAGCTTCAGGATAGGAGTTTAAGGTGCCAAATGTAGCTCTTATACTCCAATAGAATAGCAGGAGTGTCCCTAGGTGTTGGGTTTGTGTCTGTTCAAGTATGCTAGTATACCGGGTGGAGCAATTTACTGGCAAATTATAAAATTCAACTGAGCAATATACACATTCAACAGAGTATTTATGCAGTAATGTGGATTAAAATAAATAGATAATCTATCAAAGCCAAAGTCTCTAAGGGTGTGTGTTTCTCCACACCCTTAATCCTGTCAACTTGGAGGTTGATATGTCTGGTCTGAAATGGTCTGAAAAAAAAAATGCCAGCCTGGGCCCAAGTCAGATGCTGCCCCCAGTAATGACAGAAGAAAAGGACAAAGGCCCTATGAATCGGGAAACATCAAAGGTAACAATAGTCAATCCCAAGATCCAGCTTATTTGAGAATGGTAAAGCCAACCAAGAATATGTAACATAGAACCTGCCGTGATCTGGAAAGAGAGATTAGCATTTCCAGTGCATACCTATGTACCTGCCTTTGTGTAAGTAGGCCCTGTTACCTTTTGGGATGTCTTCCAATCTCACCAATGCTGAGTGCCCACCTCGATCCCTCTCTGTTGTGCTGTGGATCTGGAATTCTGGTTGGCTGTGCTCCCATGATGCTAGGGGTGGATGAGTTCTCCAGAGGTTCATGGCACTGATGGTTGGGGTATGGGAGGCTGTGCAGGATGCCTGGAGTTTTTTTTGGTCCTGTTTGTGTTCTCCTTCAGCAAATGCTCAGCTGGTCCCTGCTGTCTTTCCCTTAAGATTTCTTGAGTTTGTGCAGAGGCTGATGTGAGCGGAAAATCCCTCTACCTGGTTTCTGCTCCTGCAGCTCTGTGCTGGCCAGGTAAACAAGCGGATGGTCCCGTGGACTGGGGATGTTGGTGCCTTGGCAGGATTCAGGCCAGTTTCCTCATTTCTAGAAGATCTGAGTCTCTCCTGCTTCTCTGCTATGGTTGATAATAATTTATACATCTTCACTTTTCTGTAGCAGAGTGTGTTTTGCTGTTTTTCTGCTTATTTCCCTCCCCATACTACTTTGGCATGGCTACTATGCTACCATCTTACCTGGAAGTTCTCAAAATGTCATCCTCTACTTTTCTTTTGTCCAGGATATTTGAAATCTTATTTATTGTAGCTTGGGGAGGCCCAACCTGCCCTTTCTTTTCACTGCAGTTTATAGCACCCCAAGTTATTAACATGAGATATGTTTTTAGTAAATAAAAAAGAGTAAAGCTTGATACCCACTGGTCAAGACAACCTCTAGGCTCTGCTGACCCTTGTCAGTCAGGAAACAGTTCCTGTAGAAGAAGACAGCTCCAGAATTGTGCTCAGCATGTTGCCCCAATTCCTAGTAAGTTTTCAGGCATTGGTTCTTGCTAACCAGCAGTATATGCTAACAGATTGTTCTTTGGTGTTTTGTTACATTCTCAATCTATAGCCATCAGTAAGTTTTATTTTTTTAACCATTCATGGGATTGCACTCCTTAGAGTAAAGCACACAAGGATGCTCTCCTGGGCAAACATGGCCATGGATTTCCTGGCGTTTGCTCTTTCTGGGGTTGGTATCATCATTCTCAGCCATCCTAAAACTTAGCTCGTGCAACAGAGGCAACTTCCATTTCCCAGACTCTTGATGGTTATACTATCTGATTCTATTTATTTGCTGAGGTGTATTGTTCATAAGTGGGACAAATGTGATCCCCATGTCTTACAAAGAAATAAGTCAACTTGGCCTTCCATAATGTCATCAAGCAGATTGAGTCAGTTTGTTAGAGAAAATGACCACTAACTGGGAATTTAAGCTTTAACACCATCCCCAAGCAGATCTATTGTGTAAAAGACAAAAAAAAAAAAAAAAAAAAAAAAAAAAAAAATCAGATATGTCCTATGTCTAGGCTTTTCTTCAAGACTGTCATATCTGACCTTCTGGGTATTCAACAACCAAACCTGGAGGCCAAACTTAATGAGGACATTGGGGTTAAGAGAACAGCCAATATTTTGACCCTTGCCCCAGGTCAGATATGCCGAGGGGATCCAGGGACAACGGGACCTCTAAAAGGGTCCTGTAGTTCTGGCAAGTCACCCGTCTTCTTCATGAGAGGCCATGGAGGTCCCAGAGTTTGGATTCTAAGCAGTGTACATTCTACAGAGAGGAATACTGAGGGATATATCCTTAGTGCTTCCAAAGGAATCGACATCGTGAGCCATACCCTCACCAGTCCAGGAGATAGCACAAGTAGTGGAGGGAAAGTGAAGGACTCAATGGCCTACTCCTAAGTCCCCAAGAATAAGCCCTAAGGAGCCTTAACTGACCTTAACACTAAAAAGGAAGATTGTTAATTTTTGGTCACTTGCATAGTCTTAAACATCTTGCCAAAGAATAAGGTGATTGATAATAATGTAGAACAAAAAGAACTAGACTAGATTTTAAAATGGGATGAGCAATGATGCATGTACGTCTTCCCATTAAATCCCAAGTAAAGGCTTGATGCATTAGCTAAGATAATACAGAGATAATCTCTTTTTATAAACTTATCAGTGGTTATAACCTTAGTTTATATTTTATTTTGGTGTTTTCTTCATTATTTTTTCTTTTGGCATTGTTGGCACTGAATAGGTATAACCTCACAACACCTCTTTATTTTTTGAACTTCTTCTAAAATTTTTTATTTTGTATTTTGCCACATTCTCAACATATGACCATCAGTATAATACCTTTTTTTAACAGTATCTGGGATCACATCTCCTCCACAAAGATGATCTTCCTGGGATAAACAAGGCCTTGGACTTCCTGACTATTGCCCTTTCTGGGTTAAACATTATATTTCTAATCTTTTAAAATTTTGTATTTTTTAGGATATGTGACTAACTGAATTCATAATACAGAAATTCTATCCAACTCCTACTTAGGGAAATTTAAAGCATCCTCTCCAACCAATAGATAAAGTATATAGAGAGTCTTGTGGTCTCTCTTAGACAGGTACTATATCCCTCATCAACAAAGATGTTATAGAGGATTGATCCCCCAAAAGGATTTCTAGGACCACAGCTCTTGGGGAAGTTATGGCAGAAGACTAGGGACTTGGAGAGGCTGACATTACGTCAACATATGACAGAAGGTGATGGCAACTAGACAGCTAAGAATCTTTCCAACTAGCTGTATGTAACCATATAGCATGTGAAAGAAAAACTCGCAACACACAAATGTGGGAGAGGTGATCTGTAAGGGGCCAGAAGACGCGTGATTGAGAGCTTTTAAATATATGCCTTTTCCCAGCTCATTTAACCCACCTCTGTTTTAGGAAGTGGCTCTCTTTCTAATTTTTTATTTTTACTCTCTATTTTTACTAATAAGCACCTGTCCCTGGTGCATATTTTTGTCCGGAGGCACAAGAACCTGGAAAACATCACCATGTGTCCTCCAAACTCAGATTTAGACTTATAACAACAGTGCTAGATGAGGAGGTTTAGGGAGTTACTCACAGTCACTTGTCACAAGTTGTCTGTCCCCTCTTCCCCATTGATGGCAGGGGCACAGCTGCCATTTCTTCAGACCTGCCTCATTGGTCCTCAGAAGCCAAGAAGTTCAAAAGCCAGAATTTCTCAGAAAGTCTCTTATTTAAGAAGAGATAGATCTTAAATACTACTGACTTCTATTGTGGGCTCATTAGAGACTGCTTTTCTAAACAATTCATTATCTGCTATTCATAGAGTATTTCCTGGGAGGGAAGAATTTGGCAGCCAAGTTGCACTTGAGTGTGTGGCTGTTGAAACTGACCCTGTTTGTAAGACTGCATCAAAGTTGTCAGGAGGATAAATCCTTAAAGCTTTCACCAGTTCTCTTTTTTGTATATTTTATAAGCAAAGAGTCAGGAGTAGACAGGAATTTCACTAGCAAACGTTGTATCTCTCCCAACCTCTCCCCATCTTTTCCTGTGCTACAGCTAGATAGCTTCTTAGCTAATTTTCTCTGGCCTTCTTTATGTCTAAATATGTCAAGAAAAAAAAAAACACCTCTGGAAATGAAAGAAGGAATTGAGGAGGCAGAGGTGGAGAGGAGGGGCAGGGATAAGCTAGATGGTTGTTTCTCATTGCTGCTGGAAACTTCTGTATTAATGAGGAGAACTTGGTTTCTTTTTGTATTCAACTTATCTTAAAGTATAGTGCTGTAAGAATTGCATTTAAACCTTTCTCTCATAATGGTATTGGTTTGGTAATGGAGTCATTGTGGTTGAGTCACAGATAATACAATTTTTTAAAGTGCATTTCCTTGAAGAATGTCAAGACAAACCACTAAAATGCTTGAGAAATAGGATGAGGATGAAGGCTATTAATACTCGGGGAGGGTCAGAATGTTCCCACTTTTAATGCAGGCAGCAGAAGCCAAATGAATATGTTTGGTGTTATTAGATTGAAGAAAAAAGTGACAAACAGGGCACTGGGGAAAATGAAAATGAATAGCCCCCTTCCTACTGAGGAGTCAGGTAATTAGAAATGCTATCATTAAAATATATGCATGTCAGCTAGGGGGATGGCCCAGTGGGTAAAGTGTACAAACATTAGGACCTAAGTTCAGATCACCAGAACTCACAAAAATGCCAGGCATGGTGGTGTGTGTCTGTAATCCAAGCACCGAGGAGGTGGGGATAGGGAATCCCGGAGTCTCACTGGCTATATTGTCTAGCTGATTCAGTGAGCTTTAGGTTCAGTGAGATCCTGCCTCAAAGAATAAGGTGGAGAGTGGTTGAATAAGACTCCCAGCAATAAGCCCTGGCCTTTATACACATGCTCACACACACACTTGCATACACACACTTATGCACATATGAAATATGCATGTATACACACTATACATGTACAAAAATATGTGTATAGACATGTCAATAGAATTTACAGTAGAAACACAAAAGCAGATAAGTTATGCTTCATTACAAACATCAAACAACTGACTATATTCTCACCCTACGCTGTACTTTAATAAAGCTTTTGGAAAACAATTGTTGCTGTAATAACTGTGTACAACTCCTAAAATATGATATGGCATAGCAATTGGCTTTTAATCATTCTATCATACATACAAGATTATTAAATTTTTTTTTGAAGTAGGGTCTTGCTATAGCTCAGGCTGATCTGGAATTAGTCTCAGGGTGGCCTCAAACTCACAGCAATCCTCTGGGATTTAATCCTGGGATTAAAGGCATGCACCAGCACTTTGATTGTCACAGGAAGTATTCTGCAATTTAAATAAACAAGAAAAGCTGTTTTTTTCTTTTATGTTTTGTTTTGTTTTTTTGAGATAGGGTCTCACTCTAGTCCAGGCTGACCTGGAGCTCACTATATAGTCTGAGGGTGGTCTTGAACTCATGGGGATCCTCCTACCTCTGCCTCCCAAGTGCTGGGATTAAAGGTGTGAGCCACTGCCCCTGGCTGAAAAAGCTGTTTTAAGTTGAAAAAAATAGTTTTTGTCCCATTACATTTCCCCTTATACATAAATAATTTATACTGAGTCTACCTTGTCTTTTTAGATGTTTTTTTATTGCTCAACTAAGTAGGTTTATTCTAGTATTTTGTAGTGACGTTGAACAGTACAGTACTCAAATAGATTTTACCGTCTGTTTACAAGAAAGGCTTTGTTATGCTGTTACTGAGTCAAGGTAATCAAAATTGAAGCCAATCGTTAGGAGCAGGCTTTAGATAATTCCAGTGTAATGTTCTCAATACTTTTACATTTTGTCCTCAATACGGTTTAAACTTTATTTATCTACTCTTGAACTGCTTTTTTTCACACTGAACAGATGTTTTATTTTATTTATTTTTGCATCTAATTCACAACCATGAGTTGAATTATGGTTAAATTGTTCCATACAGTGTGTATCATTATGTATTTCTGTTTTTTTTAAATTTTTTAAAAATCTTATTTATTTTTGGAGAAAGACATAGAGAGGACATAGAGGGAGAAAGAGACAGATAGAGATGGGCACAC
Source organism: Orientallactaga bullata (assembly GCA_004027895.1). Classification (NCBI taxonomy): domain Eukaryota; kingdom Metazoa; phylum Chordata; class Mammalia; order Rodentia; family Dipodidae; genus Orientallactaga; species Orientallactaga bullata. The sequence goes on from PVKW010033682.1 coordinate 20,473, forward strand.
CAGCAGCCTCTCAGCTGCTGTGAACGAAATCCAGATGCGTGCGCCCCCTTGTGGGCAAGTGCGGCATTGTGCCCTTGCATCACTTTGCATCTGGCTAAACGTGGGACCTGGAGATTGGAACCGGGTTCTTAGGCTTAGCAGGCAGGAGCCTTAACTGCTAAGCCATTTCTCCAGCCCTGTGTATTTCTGTTTTTTTATTTAAATTTTTTTTGTTGACAACTTCCATAATTGTAGGCAATAACCCATGGTAATTCCCTCCCTCCTCCCACCTTCCCCTTTGAAACCTCTTCTATTCTCCGTCATATCCCTTTCCCCTCTTAATCAGTCTCTTTTATTTTTATGTCATCATCTTTTCCTCCTATTATGATATCTATGTACTTTTGATGAATTTCAGACCATGATGGGACTTTCTGAGGATATTGTTGATTCCTATAAAACTAACTTTCATCAGCTTGATGACGAGTAACCGTGCTACCCTGGGAGTGGCTTATCCTACCTGGATTCACCCAATGTTCCAGCTGACCCTCTCCATTCTTGAGCCATGAGGTCTGGTCTGGTAGTCACAGATGGTAAGCGTGTAGCACCTGTGTCACACCTCAGAATATCCACTTCTGCTCTCACCTTTCTTTAACTTCTACTCTCACTGAGAGTCACTTTGGTTGTTCTTAGTGTAATTCCTACCCCCACCCCACATCAGAAAGGGGAAAATCTTTAGAGAGAAAAATATACTGCTTGGAAAGCAAAATTTATTCTAACATTTGGTTTTGCATTCTTGTTTATAGTATAAAAAGTTAGAAGACAATGGAATATAGCCACATTTTCTTGAGAGAAATGGCCTGTAACTCAAAAATCTTGTATGTAGTGAATCTTTTGTTCATTTAAGTCTAAATGAGAAACTGTTTTAGTACAAGGATATACCATGCACCACAAATCCTATATAAAGAAAGTACTTAGGGTTGTAATTTAATCAAATGACAATTCAGAACAAACTTCAAGATAGTGGGAGCAAGGAAAGGAGCCCCATGAGCAACAACTCTTGTTAAATGTACGTGGTTCAGTTTAAATGGGCATTGGAATACAAACACAGTATCAAAATTCTTATATCTGTGAGGCTATGCTCTAGGGGAAAATGGAACAATGTTAATTTTTTTTGAAAATTGTATTTTATAACATAATTTTACGCTCAATAGGGGAAAGCAGAAAGAAAACAAATTCATTAATCTTTTCATGCTCTGTGCTTCAATTTAGGCAGACACGTTCACTAGTTCACTGTCCCACACATTTTAGTAGGAAACAGACCATAGACCTTCACAGATAAACAAGATTTAAGAGTATCAGTTCTCTGAAAGATCTCAAGTTGGATGTCTGCATATAGTTAAGAGGATAGAGGTTGCATCTTCATGTCAATGATGAGGCAGAGTCTCTTCAAAGACTCTTGATCTTGGATGGGAATGAAGACATGCACAGCTGAGGGCAGTGGGAACTGACAGCCCTCATTGGCTCAAATCTTCTCTTCAAGCAAAGCTCTGTTGATCTCCTGTGCCACATGGCTGTTAGGAACTGGGAGCAGTGGGTTAAGGAGAGAGGACTGGGGTTCTCACAAAGTAATGTTCACTTCCCATTCTGATGGATTAGCCATGTCATTCAGACAGTAAAGCCCTTGTCTGTGGAGAAATGAGTAGTGCCATATTCTCCCTGATCCTTCAGGGCAGAGGAGGATAATGGATGGCCAAGTCCTCTCAACTTCATACCTGAGAGTGTAGGGAGACCAGAGTGCATGAAATCTAGATTCTTCAGCAGAGGGCTCATAGCTCACCTGCCTCTGCTCCATAGCTCAGGCAGAGATAGACTCTCATCACTGTCCCCTTGCAGGATTCTTGCTTTCTAAAGATATTTCAAAATCAAATCTGAATTTTCTGGAAGCCAATGAAGAAACTCCATAATGTACCTCAGTGAGCTCAGAAGCCAGAGAATGAAATGTAATTATTAGTACTTTACTGAGAACGCAGTCATATTTCATTCTAAAAATAAAAATGAATGGAAAATGTAAGTGCCACCTAATACTACTGAAATTAAGGAACTACTAGAAACAAAATAATTTCAAAAATTAGGTGGGAGCGATGGCTCACTGGTTAAAGGTGCTTGTTTGCTGATCTGGGTTCAATTTCTCAACCCTATGTAAAACCAGATGTGCAAAATTTTTGCAGTGGTAAGTGTTGCAGACAGCTTCAGGTTCGCTGAGATGAACTTCCAGACCAGGCACAGTTATGGAGGAAGGGGTATTATTTATTGACGCTTACAGATCCAGGGGAAGTTCCATAAAGGCAGGAGAAGCACCCTGCTCTTCACAGACCCAAGCAGAAAGAGAAAAAAACCAACCAGCCACCACAGCACACAGAGCAAAACTACAGCCAAAAGGTCACACAGCACACTTCAGGAACTCCTGCTAGGCACATTTGCATATCTTTACAATGGAATCTCAAACCCACACCATTACCACCTTAAGACCAGCCCCCAGTGACATTGCCTCTAGCAAGGTGATTGCAGATGCAAACTATAACTAGTAAAACACTGAATATATT
>PVKW010033683.1:0-23037 GCA_004027895.1 Orientallactaga bullata
AGGGTCTTGCTCTAGCCCAGGCTGACCTGGAATTCACTATGTAGTCTCAAGCTGGCCTTGAAGTCATAGCAATCCTCCTAACTCTGCTTCCCAAGTGCTGGGATTAAAAGAATGCACCACCACTCCTGGCCCCATTTTTGTTGTTGTTGTTGTTGTTTGTTTGTTTGTTTGTTGTTTTTTTGTTTTTCGAGGTAGGGTCTCATTCTAGCCTAGGCTGGCCTGGAATTCACTATGTATTCTCAGGGTGGCCTCAAACTCATGACCCTCCTACCTCTGCCTCCCGAGTGCTGGGATTAAAGACTCCCATTTGTTTTTTGGCAGAGTCTTGCTGCATGGCCCTTGCTGGCCTGGAATTCATGATCTAAACCATGTTGACCTAAAACTTGAAGTAATGCTTTTGCCTTTGTCTCCTAGTGCTGGGATTACAGGCATGTGCCACCATACCCAGCCATCTGTTTTTTTTATTGTGTATAATTCATTTGAGGTACTCTTTTTTTATTCAAAGGAATTATTTAGTCAGATTGCTTTATAATCAATCAATTAATCAAGCCACTTCAGATACACAAACAGAAATTACAGATGATCATGTATAATATACTCTAGTTAGCAAACATCTCAAAGAAATGATTTGAGTCATTTAAAAAATATTTAGTTATTTGAGAGAGAGAGAGAGAGAGAGAATAGGGAGAATGGACATGCCAGGCCTCCTACCACTGCAAATGAACTCCAGACCCCGTTTTATGCATCTGGCTTTGCATGGATACTGGGTAATCAAACCCAGATCGTCAAGTTTTGCAAGCAAATGTCTTTAACCACTGAGCCATCTCCAACCCTTAAATCACTTTTGAAATGAATAATTGGTCAACAATTAAATTTATTTATTTATTTTAATTTTGTTTTTTTCAAGGTAGGGTCTCACTCTAGCCCAGGCTGACCTGGAATTCACTATGTAGTCTCAGGGTGGTCTCGAACTCATGGCAATCCTCCTACCTCTGCCTCTCAAGTGCTGAGATTAAAGGTGTGTGCCACTATGTCCAACTTAAAATAAAAGTTTTTGAGAATTCTCATTTATTTTATTTTGTTTTTTGAGGTAGGGTATCACTCTAGCCCAGGCTAACCTGGAATTCACTATGTGGTCTCAGGGTGGCCTGGAACTCACAGCGATCCTCCTACTTCTGCTTCCTGAGTGCTGAGATTAAAGGTGCACACCGACCACACCCAGCTATGTTTTATTTTTAAACATATTTATTTATTTGAGAGAGAAAAAGGGGGAAAGGGAGGGAGGGAGAGAAAGAATGGATGTGCCAGGGCCTTTTGTCACTATAAAAGAATTCCAGATGCATGCACCACTTTGTGTGTCTACCTTTCTGAGAGTACTGGGGAATTGAGCCTTGGCCAGAAGGCTTTGCAAACAAGCTTTCTCCCCAATTTAAAGCACTCATTTTAAATACAAATATAGCAGGAGTCTTAGGGGCTCCTTTAATATAATTAAAGATTAGAAATAAGACTTAGAACAAAAGTTAAAGCCAGGCATGGTGGTGCACTCCTTTAGTCACAGCACTCTGGAGGCAGAGGTAGGAGGATCACTGTGAGTTTGAGGCCACCCTGAGACTACATAGTTAATTCCAGGTTAGCCTGGGCCAGAGTGAGACCCTATCTCAAAAAAAAAAAAAAAAAAAATTAACAAAAAATGGGTGCCCCAAAAGTCAAGCAAGAGTCTACAAACAACTCAAACTGCCAAGCATGGTGGTGAAGGAGGGAAGGAGAAAGCTAGCTTCTCTTAGGCAGTTTCAGTTAGAAATTGAGACCTAGAGAGCCAGGAGATGCCACCCCACATGCCATCTCACCCTGGTGCAAGAATGGAACTCTTTTGGCAGAAACGGAACTGTGTCTGGTTGAGACTGATATACAGCGCCCCCTGCTGCCTACAGTCTAGCACACTACCCTAGACTCAAGTGGGCTGGCTGGCGTCCACGGTCTAAATCTACAAGCCAATCCTGTGGTCTTCTTGCTTGTGACAGCTGCTGTCTTCTTCCTATAGCTGGCTCTTCCCTGCTCTGCTGTGTCTTTTTTTTTTTTTTTTCCTGGCTGTGCTTGGGTCTGCCTGTCTCTTTGCTCAGACCACAGGGACTTGGCCCAAGCTTGGCTGGATGAGGTGGTGGTGAGGGGGGGAGCATAATACAGTTTCTTGGTCTGGGAGAACTTTTCTGCTTGCCTCTGCTTTATAGTTTGGGGTAACTTCTCACTTTGACTACATGAATAATTTTCTTCTGGTCTCTGAATCTACCATGTGCATATTTTCCTTACACTCTAGATCTACCACGTGGATGCTCTCACTAACTCCAGGACTAATGCCTGTGTAATTTCCTTAAACTCTGGGCAACCATGAGTATAACTCTTCATTACTCATTGCTAGGATTAATGGCATGCACCACCATGCCTGGCTTCTTGGTAATCTTTTCACCCTCTAATGGGCAGCTTTTATTTCTTGGTGTTATCTTACCCACCGTGGTCTTTCAGTTTTCTAACAGAGACACATAGGTTAGTGTGCAGGTTAGGGATATGGCCAAAAAAGTGGATTGTAGCCCATTTGTGGCTAGCACAGCTTTTCTTTTCTTTCTTTCTTTAATTAATTTTATTTATATTTATTTGAGACAGAGAGGGAGAAAGAGAGAGAGAGAATGGGTGCGCCAGGGAATCTAGCCACTGCAAACAAACTCCAGATGCAGGTGCCACCTTGTGCATCTGGCTTATGTAGGACCTGGAGAATTGAACCTGGGTCCTTAAGCTTTGCAGGCAAGCACCTTAATTGCTAAGCCATCTCTCCAACCTTTTTTCTTGCTTTAAAAGTGACTTGAAGACTGGAGAGATGGCTCTATGGCTAAAGGCACTTGCTTGCAAAGCCTGCCGGCCAGGGTTCAATTTCTTTATACCCATATAAAGCCAGATACACAAAGTGGCATGTGTGACTGGACTTCATTTACAGTGGCTGAGGCCCTGGTGTGGCCATCCTCTGCTTCTTTTTCTCTGTCTCAAATAAGTAAATAAAAGTGACTGGATCTGGGAGGCCTATTAACTTTTTCCTGCTTCTTTGACAACTTGGTTAAAGTCAAAAGAAATTCAGTTAGGGTCTGTGAAGCTGGCTCAGTAGATGAAGTGCTTGTCCCACAAGCACAATTGTGAGAACAAGAGTTTGTAAGTGGGTGTGACACTCTATCTGTAATGCCTGTGCTTGAGAGGCAGAGTCAGGGGACAGGCTGGCTAGCTAGACTAGCTAAATTGGAGAGCTCTGGTCTCAAGTCAGAGACTCTGCCTCAATAAATATAGTGAAGAGCAACTGAGGAAGAAAAGTCAACCTCTGGCTTCCCCATGCATATATGCGCCCTTCCACACACATATACACATGCATACCTTACACATACATATTCAAAACAAACTTACTTGTTTGGGTCTCACACATGCTTATTTATCAAAGATCAAAGTCTTGAGCCTTTAAAAAATATTTATTTGAGAGAGAAAGAGGAAAAGAATGGGTGTGCAAGGGCCTTCAGTCACTCCAAGCTCCAGATGCATGTGCCATCTTGTGCATCTGGCTTTACATGGGTTCTGGGGAACTGAACCTGGGTCCTTTGGCTTTGCTGGCAAGTGCCTTAGCTGCTAAGCCATCTCTCCAACCCTTGAGTCACTTTTAAAATTTTATACAGTTGAGCTGGGCATGGTGGTTCATACCTGAAATCTGTTGAAACTGATACTATGGCTGGGGAGGTGGCTCAGTGGTTAAATGTGCTTGCTTGCAAAACCCATTGGCCTGGGTTCAATTTTCTAGGACTCATATAAGCCAGATGCACAAAATGGTGCATGTATTCGGGGTTAATGTGCAGGTGTCCAGTCTCTCTCTCTCAAATAAGTAAACAAAAATAAAATGTTAAAAAGCTATGTTAATAATATACTAATGTTAACAAGTTCTTATTGTAAGCATTCTTCCTAATGCTTGTTTTCCACTAAATAAGCAAAATATTGGGAGATGGGACAATTTGACCCCCTAATTGATGGCTATTGGACTCTTTCTTGCTGCCTTGAGGAAAAGGACAGTAAGTCAAGCAGCAGCAAGCCAGGTTTCCATGCTAGCACTGACCACTGTGAACACTCCATGGCCACGGTGAAGCAACTACATGACTGCAGCTGCTTATTCTGGCAGCTGGAGGTACAGTCACCACCTCGGCTTTGCTATCACAAGCCTTAGTGATCTGTACATAACTTGGCTAGAGGAACAATGTTTCCCTTAGTGGACTAGTAGAGGGACTGCTGTGACTGATGGGGACACAAACCTTCATTTGCATGAGAGGTTTGCTGTGGCTGTTATAAATACCCTTTCTCTCTCTAAGCAGACTGCCTCCGAGTCACTCTCCTGTGCTGCCTCTCCTGGTACAGCAACAGTAGGCCCAATAAATGGCTTCTCTCTTCATTTTCATTTATTTATTTGCACATGTGTATGTATGAGTGTGTCAGGGACTCTTACCACTTCAAAGAACACCAGGGGTGGGGAGACGTCTCAGTGGTTAAGACACTTGCCTGCAAAGCCCAAGGATCCAGGTTCAATTCCCCTGTACCCACATAAAGCCAGATACACAAGGTGGCACATCCATTTGGAGTTCATTTGCATTGGCTAGATGCTCTGTTGTGCCCATCCTCTCTCTCTCTCTCTCTCTCTCTCTCTCTCTCTCTCATATAAATAAATAAAAATAACACCAGATGCTTGTACCACTTTTTGTGTCCAGCTTTATGTGGGTAGCTGAGGAATTGAACCTGGGTCAGCCAGGCTTTGCAATCAAACATCTTTAACCACTGAGGACATCTCCCCAACCCCAAGCCTTCTCCTGAGTGGTCTTTTCTTGCCAATTTAACTAGAGCACAAAAATTCTAGTAATACAGTGGCATCAGAGTGATGATGACAGTAATAGCAAAGACAGAGCAGTAGTGGCATCAACAGTGGAGCTGTAGAAGCAGTGGAACTGTGGAAACCTCACAGCCTGGGGTGGGGGCAGAGCCCTGGGAACCAGTAGCCTCAGTGGTCAGTCAGCAGGCTGGTCTTCAAAAACAGGAAAACAATTTCCTGTATTCACAGCTGTAGGAGCAACCATCACAGGATCAAGAGGGGCAGAGAGCTGATGGAGGATAGAGGGCTGTACAAAGTCAGAGAAAAGAAGTTGCAGGCACGGGTCTCTGAAGAGTTTCAGAGAGCTGTCTTTAGGGCCAAGGGTCTCAGTCATCTAGACTTGGCAGTATTAACACTGGCTGCCGTCAAGTGCTGAGCCATAACACTAGATGGGGCCAAGGGCTAAGGAATCACAGCTTTGTAGGCCTACACAAGAGCTGTAACACTTGTAGAACTAAGCACGCCCCCCTTCCCCTCAGCCTGCATGCAAACTCTGGAACACAAGAGGGCACGGTGGCTGCTACTCCCCGCTTGCAGCTATCAAACACCTGGGTACAAAAGTTGCCAAACTGTTTAGGGTCGCTGGTGGAGGAGGAGTGTAGTGGTTTGATTCAGGTATCCCCCATAAACTTAGGCGTTCTGAATGCTAGGACCTGAGCTGATGGCAATTTGGGAATTAAAGCCTCCTGGAGGCAGTGTATTGTTGGGGGCGAGCTTATGGGTATTATAGCCAGCTTCCTCTTACCAGTGTTTGGCACACTCCTCTGTTGCTGTTGACCATCTGATGTTGGTCAGGAAGTGATGTCCACCCTGTGCTCATGCCATTGTTTTCCCCTGCCATCGTGGAGCTTCCCCTTGAATCTGTAAACCAAAATAACACCCCCTCCCCTTTTTTTCCCCCACAAGCTGCTCTTGGTTGGGTGTTTTCTGCCAGCAATGCAAACCTGACTGTAACAGGGAGGCATTTTCTTCAGTGGTGCAGCCACTGTTAAGTTGCCCTGCTCCTCCGCAATAAATAACCCTCAACCCATGTTCATGAAAGAAACCCTAATTAAACTCAGTGAGTCACAGAGAGAGTTCAGTGGTTAAGCCACTTGCCTGCAAAGCCTAAAGACCTGAGTTCAGTACCCACATAAAGCCAAATGCACAAGGTGGTGCAAGTGTCTGGAGTTTGTTTGCGGATATCCCTCTTTCTCTCATGCTCTCAAAATAATAAATAAATAATTAAGAAAAAAGATCTGTCAAAAAACACCAAGGAAAAATGCGCTAGTCAAATGTAATGGTTACAAAATGGTTACAAAAGAAACAAAACTCAGAGCAACACAAATCACATCCCACAGTAGCACGGCACAAAGGCAAACTGGATTTACAGGAGGAAAGTTCCAGTGCGTGCGGGGTGTGTGTGTGTGTGTGTGGAGAAACAATGATGCAAAGACATTTTTGGCCCTGTTGCTTACCATTCTTTTCAGCAAAAAGAACCAGTTGTATATGTAAAGAAAAAAATTAAAATAAAAATTTCAGTAAAGTAACAAAAATAGCAGAGAAATAAAAATGGCTTAAATAGTTGCTCTTAAAAACTCCTAAAAAAGGGCTGGAGAGATGGCTTACTGGTTGAGGCACATGCCTGTGAAGCCTAAGGACCCTGGTTTGATTCTCCAGGTCCCATGTAAGCCAGATGCACATGGTAGCGTATGTGTCTGGAGTTTGTCTGCAGTGGCTAGAGGCCCTGGTGCACCCATTTTCTCTCTCTCTCTCTCAATAAATCTTAAAAAAAATTTTTTTAAAAACCTCCTAAGAAAGTGGTTTGATAAACATTTCTTCCATGACTGACCGCTCTTTAACATGGCTATAATTATTATTAATTTTCTAATTGATTAAATAATTATTTTTTTGTCTATTTTCATGATCTTAATATCCCGTGTGTGTGGTGTGTGTGTGTATGGGTGTGGAAGCGAGAGGCTTTACCTGGATGCTGGGGATCAAACTCGGGTTGGTAGGTTTGCAAGCAATGAGCTTTTTTTTTTTTTTTTGAGGTAGGGTCTCACTCTAGCCCAGGCTAACCTGAAATTCATTCTGTATTCTCAGGGTGGCCTCGAACTCACGGCGATCCTCCTACCTCTGCCTCCCAAGTGCTGGGATTAAAGGCGTGCGCCACCACGCCCGGCCATTTTTTTTTTTTTTTTTTGTTTTGTTTTTTTGAGGTAAGGTCTCATTCTAGCTCAGAGCTGACCTGGAATTATCTGTGTATCTCAGGGTGGCCTAGAACTCCCAGCGATCCTCCGACCTCTGCCTCCTGAGTGCTGTGATTAAAGGCGAGCGCCACCACATCTGGTTTGCAATCTGTCTTTAAACTGCTCAGCCATGTGTCGCCCAAAGGGGTCTTGGGTTGGTTGCTGCTGGTACAACCACCTCTAGCCCGCCCTTTTTTTTTTTTTTTTTTTTTTTTTTGGTTTTTCGAGGTAGGGTTTCATTCTGGTCCAAGCTGACCTGGGATTCACTATGTAGTCTTAGGGGCCTCGAACTCTCGGAGATCCTCCTACCTCTGCCTCCCGAGTGCTGGGATTAAAGGCGCCGCCTTTTTTTAAAATTTAGTTTATTTGCAAGCAGAGAAAGATGGAGAGAAAAGAGCCAGACAGAGAGAATGGGCACACCAGGGTCTCTAGCCACTGCTAACGAACTCCAAACGCATGTGCCCCCTTGTGCATTTGGTTTATGTGGGTCCTGGGGAATTGAACCTGGATTCCCCTTTGGCATCGAAGGCAAATGCCTTAACCATTAAGCCATCTGTTCAGTCCTAGACCGCCTCTTTGGGGACTCATTGCCTTCCTTTCCCTTCCTCGCAGCACTAGTTGCGAAGACCAGTAATAGTAACTAAAAATGCACATGTCTGTAGGAACGACCACTCGCACAGGAACGCAAGACAAGCAGGAGGTTTACGACTCGGAGCTCGCCGGAAAACGGAGGACCAGTCACGCCCGCGCGGAGCATGCTGGGAGTTGGAGTCCGCCCAGCCCGGTGGTCAAGAGCGGCTACCAAGGACAGGGCTGGCGGCTCGTGCGCGCAGGCGCACAGCTCTTCCCGGGCAGCATGGCGGATGCAGCGCCCCAACCAAAAAGAAAGCGAGAACTGGAGGCAGAAGCCCTCAGCACAAAGGAAAAAGAACCAGGCATTGGAAATGGCACATCTGCCTCTGTTAGCCTACCGTTCTCCGGCTTTAAAGTACAAAAAGTGCTGAGGGAGTCTGCGCGGGACAAAATCATTTTCCTGCATGGGAAGGTACCATTAAGCAGCTCAGGGTGGAGACCTCGGAGCGGAGTTTTCCCGCTTGCCGGTGGGGAAATACTAATCACTTCATTCGGGGAAGGTGGAGTGTACCACTAAGATGCATGGGGCAACCAGCTTACTGTGGAATTAAAGGAACGGACGCAAGATTCTCTTAATTTTGCCTTCCCAAGTATCTGTCAGATCAGAAACCACTTGTTAAATTCCCCAAGCCATGTGATTTGAGATAAGGTCCTTGTTTTACCAGACTCCATCCTAAACTGTTCGCGTAGTTCCACATGCCTTGCACGCTCACGCATGCCAGGGACTGAAGGGCAGACTGGAGACGATAGTGTCCATTCCTGGTCTTCAGGACTGCAGTGTCTGTGGACACAGATCAGCTGCCTGTTCAGCTTAGGAGAGTCAAACCGATCTAAACTAGCCCAGAGGCTTAGCCAAGGTTAGAAATGTGGTTTATTTATTTATTTTTTTTGTTTTGTTTTTGCGAGGTAGGGTCTCACTCTGGTCCAGGCTGACCTGGAATTAACTATGTAGTCTCAGGGTGGCCTTGAACTCTCGGCGATCCTCCTACCTCTGCCTCCCGAGTGCTGGGATTAAAGGCGTGCGCCACCACGCCCGGCTTGAAATGTGGTTTATTTAGAGCGAGGTTTCTTAAACTTTTTCCTCTTGTGATCCTTTTCAAACTTGACCAAAAAAATTTTTTTAGCTGGGCGTGGTGGCGCACGCTTCAGCACTTGGGAGGCAGAGGTAGCAGATCCCGTGCGTTCGAGGCCACCCTGAGACTACATAGTGAATTCAAGGTCAGCCTGGGTTAGAGTGAGACCCTACCTTGAAAACAAAAACCAAAAAAAAAAAAATTTTTTTTTTCGAGGTAGAATCTCACTCTAACCCAGACTGACCCTGACTTCACTAGTAGTCTCAGGCTGGCTTTGAACTCATAGCGATTTTTCTACCTCTACCTGCCTCCTTAGTGCTGGAATTAAAGGCGTGTGCCACCATGCCCAGCTCGTCCGACAAACTTTTATGTAGCCCTGGGTATATAAGTATGTAAGATATGCATACAAATCAAATGTTTACTGGTAATGAGTCATAGAGAAATTTATTTAAAAACCATTCTTTGGTATCCTTATAATTTTAGCACTGATTAAAGATGAAAACAAATTTTACATACTGTGAGATGAATGTGCTTGTTTATGTTTAAAGAATTAAATTTTAGGGGCTGGAGGGATAGCTTAGTGGTTAAGGCACTTGCCTGCAAAGCCAAAGGACTCATGTTTGATTCCCCAGAACCCAGTAAGCTAGATGCACAAGGTGGCGCATACATCTGGAGTTCATTTGCAGTAGTTAGAAGTCCTGGCACGCCCATTCTCTGCCCCCCCCCCCCGCCTCTCTGTCTCTCAAATAAATAATTTTTTTAAAAAAAAGATGGGCTGGAGAGATGGCTTAGCGGTTAAGGCGCCTGCCTCCTAAGCTTAGGGACGCGGGTTCCAATCTCCAGGTCCCGTGTTTAGTCAGATGCAAAGTGACTCAAGACCACAATGCTGCACTTGCCCACAAGGGGGCTCTGGAGTTCATTCACAGCAGCTGAGAGGTTGCTGGAGCGCCCATCTCTGTCTCTTCCTCTCCCTCTCTGTGTCTCTCTCCAAAAAAAAAAAAAAAAATTAAATTTTAGCCAGGCATGGTGGCTCATGCCTTTAGTCCTAGCACTTGGGAGGCAGAGGTAGGAGGATCACTGTGAGTTCCAGAGCAGACTGGGACTACAGACTGAGGGCCAGGTCAGCCTGGGCTAGAGTGAGACCCTACCTCAAAAAAAAAAAAAAAAAAAAAAAAAAAAAAAGAATTAAATCTTGTCTGCATATTTTATACTTCAGGATGTAGAGCATCTTAAGTGTTTCTGAGTTGACTGATATTTAAATTTTATGAAAGTCACAGCTGAGGATGCTGCTTTGCATAAACAGTACAAAATGGCAAAAGTATGTTTAGGACCATTTCAGAAGTGGTTGGAAATTCTGTCCTAATCCTAAACCAAAATTCATTAAATGATTTTTTTTTCCAGGTAGGGTCTTACTCCCATTGAATGATTAAAAAAGAAAGAAAGAAGCCAGCTGGGCATGGCGGTACATGCCTTTAATCCCAGCACTTGGGAGGCAAAGGTAGGAGGATTGCTGTATGTTCAAGGCCATCCTGAGACTACATAGTGAATTCCAGGTCAGCCTGGAATAGAGTGAGACCCTACCTAGAAAAAACAAAGAAAGAAAGAAAGAAAGAAAGAAAGAGAAAGAAAGGAAGGAAGGAAGGAAGGAAGGAAGGAAGGAAGGAAGGAAGGAAGGAAAGAAAGGGAGAAAGAAAGAAAGAAAGAAAGAAAGAAAGAAAGAAAGAAAGAAAGAAAGAAGGAAAGAAAAGGAAAAATTAAAAGTTATAACTCAAACAGCATTTATTATGGCTTTTTGAGGTAGACTCTCCATCTAGCCCAAGCTGGCCTGAAATTTATTGTGTAGTTTCTGAGTGCTGGGATTTAAAGGCATGCACCAGCATGCCTGGCTATTTATTTATTTATTCATTTGTGTATGTGGGGAGGGGGTACTTGTGGAGCAGAAGACAACTTCGAGGTGTCAGTGCTCCATCTTCTTTGAGAGTCTCTTGCCCTTGCAAATAAACTGACAGGCTGCAAATTAACCTCAACTGGCTGGCCCATGAGTTTCAGATTTTTCTCGCTTTGCCTCCATTGTCATAGGTGCTTTGGAATCACAGATGCATGTGCCACTTTGCATACTGCTTTATGTGGGTGCTGGGGAATTGAACCTGGACTGGCAGGCTTTGCAGGCATGCACCTTTAACTGCTGAGTCATCTATCTCAGCCTCTCAAACAGCAATCTCTTTTTATATTTTATTATTTATTTATCTATTAGAGAGAGAGAGAGAGAGGCAGATAGAGAGAGAGAATGGGTACATCAGAGTCTCCAGCCACTGCAAACAAGCTCCAGGTGCAGGTGCCACCTTGTACATCTGGTTTACATGGATCCTGGGGAATTGAACCTGGGTCCTTTGGCTTGTCTGACAAGTGCCTTAACCGCTAAGCAATCTTTCTAGCCCTCAAAACAAGCAATTTTTAAAATCAAACATTATAGCACAACATAATTCAAAGATATATTAATTGAATACTTAGACATTGAAGAATGGCAGGAATAATATTAAAAGTCTTTATTGTCTGTAATTAAGCCATTATATCTTTTTATGAGCAGAAAGCTTTGTATGTACAGTAAAACCACCATGATTCATAACATTTGGTAGTCTCAGATATAAGCCATGGTGTTTCAGGCAGCATTTGTTGGTATTGTGTGGCATGATAGCATGTGCAGTGCAAAGTGTATATATTTTGTGTTTGGTATCAAAGTTACAGTGAAACTGTATGATGCAACATAGGTGAGCACTGCCAGAAATACCTTGATTCATTATGTATTTGATTTTATTAAGTTACATTTCTAAATTTAGATATCTTCCTATCCCCTTGCATTTGATTTCTTTAAAAAAGTGTTTTTAGGGCTGGAAGGATGGTGTAGCAGACAGCTTTAGGTTGGCTGAGATGAACTTCCAGACCAGGCACAGTTATGGAGGAAGGGATTGATTGAAGCTTACAGTTCTAGGGGAAGTTCCATAATGGCCTAGTGGTTAAAGCATTTGCCAGCAAAGCCAAAGGACCTAGGTTCGATTCCCCAGGACCCATGTTAGCCAGATACACAAGGGGGCGCACGTGCCTGGAGTTCATTTGCAGTGGCTAGAGGCCCTGTTGCGCCCTTTCTCTCTCTTTCTCTCTCTCTCTCTCTGTCAAATAAATAAATAAATAAAATTTAAAAAAATATATATATTTTTTATTTTATTTTTTTATTTTTTATTTTTTTGGTTTTGCGAGGTAGGGTCTCACTCTGGTCCAGAATGACCTGGAATTAACTATGTAGTCTCAGGGTGGCCTCGAACTCTGGGCGATCCTCCTACCTCTGCCTCCCGCGTGCTGGGATTAAAGGCATGCGCCACCACGCCCGGCTTATATATATATTTTTTAAATATTTTATTTTTTTAAGTTTTTTTTTCAATTTTTATTTATTTATTTGCAAGCAGAGAGAGAGATAGAAGAGAGGCAGACAGAGAGAGAATGAGCATGCCAGGGCCTCTAGCCACTGCAAACGAACTCCAGATGCATGTGCCCTTATGCATCTGGCTTACGTGGGTTCTGGAGAATCGAACCGGGATACTTTGGCTTTGCAGGCAAACACCTTAACCACTACGCCATTTATCCAGCTCCCCAAAATACATTTTTAACGTTTTATTTTTACTTATTTATTTGTTTGAGAGACAAAGAAGCAGATAGAGAATGGGCACGCCAGGGCCTCCAGCCACTGCAAACGAACTCCAGGCACATGCTCCACCTTGTGCTTCTGGCTTATGTGGGTACTGGGGAATCAAACCTAGGTCCTTTGGCTTTGCAGGCAAGAGCCTGCTAAGCCATCCCTCCAGCCCCCCCCCCCCAAATATTTTTAAAGCTGGATGTGGTGGTACATGCCTTTAATCCCAGCACTTGGGAAGCATAGGTAGGAGGATTGCCATGAGTTCGAGGCCACCCTGAGACTACATAGTGAATTCCAGGTCAGCCTGGGCTAGAGTGAGACTCTATCTTGAAAAAACAAAAAAATAAAAAACATATATACATATATATATATAATTTATTTATTTGAGAGAGATTGGGAAAGATGCCGACAGAAAGTGAGTATGGGCATGCCAGGGCCTCTTGCCACTTCAGATGAACTCTAGATGTATGGGCCACTTTGTGCATCTAGCTTTATGTGGTTACTTTGCAGGTAAGTGCCTTTAACCACTGAGCCATCTCTCCAGCTCCCTGTATTTGATTTTTAATTAGTTTTTTCATCATTGTGTGTTCATAAACCTTTTTAAATTTTTTTATTTCTTTTTATTGACTTTTTTTTGAGGTCTGAATATAACAACCACTTTATGTCTGAGAGACAGCATTCCAAAGCACTCCTCCCCATCCTTTGGTTTTACATTCCTTCTACAACCTCTTCTGCTGTAGTCCCTGAACCATTGGACGGTATGATAGAGGTATCTCATTAAGCCGGGCATGTTGGTGCATGCCTTTAATTCCAGCACTGGGGAGGCAGAAGTAGGAGGATGGCTGTGAGTTCGAGGCCACCCTGAGACTACAAAGTGAGTTTCAGGTCAACCTGGGCTAGAGTGAGACCCTACCTCAAAAGACAAAAAGAAAGTACTGAACACTCAACTGCCTCTTCTCAGCACTGTGATGAGTTTTGAGTCTCTGCAGCAGCCACCACCATTTGAAAAGAGACTTCTCTAACCAAAAGTGAAAGCAGCACTAATATATGTGCATCAATATAAGTATTTAAATAGTAATTTGTTGGATATAATATATCCATGTAGCCAAACAACAGTAGTAATTTCCTCCCTAAGGCTTGTGACCCTTCCAGCCATAGGCTTTTGACTAGGTTTTCAGTATCAGGCATGAATTCCCTCCCCTGGAGCAGGTTTCAAATTGAAGTAGAGAACAATTGGTTACCCCCATAACAGATATGTCACTATTGCACTAGTGGGTGCATCTTGCCTGGGTGGCCGGTTGTATAGCTTACAGGGACCATTACTGGTTAAAAGCGCTGCATAAACCTATTTCTGATGCTAAAATTTTCATTATCCCCACATTATACTTTATACAAGGTTGCAAGCCACAGTTTAAGAAGTTATGCCCTAAGCCAGGTATGGTGGCATACACCTTTAATCCCAGTGCTCCGGGAGACAGAAGATCACTGTGAGTTCAAGGCTGGCCTGAAACCATAGAGTGAGTTCCAGGTCAACCTAGAGTGAGTCCCTTTCTTGAAAAAACAAAACAAAAAAGTTGTGCCCTAGAACTACTAGCAGGAGCTCACATCTATGGGAACATCATGATACCCAGTCTTCCATGCCTCTCTGGGTCTCTTGTCTTTTATTAAGTTCTGGTTGATTTTTTTGTTGTTGTTTTTGTTTGTTTGTTTGCTTGGTTTTCAAGGTAGGGTCTCATTCTAGCCCAAACTGACCTGGCACTCACTCTGTAGTCCCAGGCTAGCCTCGAACTCAGTATGACACTCCTACCTCTGCTTCCCAAGTGCTGGGATTAAAACCATGCCTGGCTGTGGCTGATTTTTCATACCCCTGTCATCAGGGTGCA
The DNA here is from genome assembly GCA_004027895.1 of Orientallactaga bullata. Lineage (NCBI taxonomy): Eukaryota > Metazoa > Chordata > Mammalia > Rodentia > Dipodidae > Orientallactaga > Orientallactaga bullata. The sequence goes on from PVKW010033683.1 coordinate 14,445, forward strand.
TCAGCTGAAGCCGTTATGCATGCGAGCCTTCAAGCTAGGAGTTAGTGGGGAGACCCAGATTCTAGTTTCTGTTTAAACACTGACTGTTGACTGTTCATCTCTATCTTGAACAAGTCTGTTTCTCTATACCTTAGTTTCTTCATCTTCTAAACTGGGGGGAGTTTAGCAAGGGTCTTATAAGCCTAAAAAAGAAAACAGCTGAGAAGCTTTGCATCTCTTGGAAGAAAGATATGAGAACTTTAACAAGAATTTGAGTTAAGATTTTTTTTTTTTTCTGGGAGAAACATGAACACTAGACTTTCTCAGAAGGAAATACCAGGTCCTGGGAATTCAGAGGCTCTGGGAGCTTCTGTCCCTGTTCTCCTGGCTTCATCGGTGGTAGTGCCCCTGGGCCTACTGATGGTGTCTCTGCCTGCAGGTGAATGAGGACTCTGGGGATGGCCATGGAGAAGATGCTGTTGTGATCTTAGAGAAGACACCATTTCAATTGGAGCAGGTGGCAGAGCTCCTGACAGGAAGTCCTGAGCTCAAGTTGCAGTTCTCCAATGATGTCTACAGCACCTATCACCTGTTCCCTCCAAGACAACTGAGTGGTGAGCATGTGGTGGCTGAGGTGGTTGTATGTGGGGAGAATAAGAAGTGAGAACCCGAGGACTGTGGTGAACAGAGTCTGTATCAAGTCTGCATATGCTAGCACAGGAGTTGTAAGTGAAAGAGGGAGGGCTTTTTCCCACAGAGAATGTTGAGCCATCTCTGAAGACAAGCTTGGTTAGCAGAACTAGGTGTGTGTTACTACTGACATCTAGTGGGTTGAGGAGAAGGGATGCTGTGAGACATCCTACAGTGCACAAGACTGGCTGCTATAACGAAGAGCTGTCAGTAGTGCTAAGGTGGAGAAACTCCCTGAGGAAGGACTCTAAATGTGTAAACACATTTAAATATTTTACTTTTTTGTTGTTGTTGTTTGTTTTTTTAAGATAGGGTCTCACTGTAGTTCAGGCTGACCTGGAGTTTATTCTGTATTCTCAGGGTGGCCTCGAACTCACGACGATCCTTCTACCTCTGCCTCCCGAGTGCTGGGATTAAAGGCGTGTGCCACCACGCTCGGTTTAAATATTTTACTTTTTAAAAGATTTTATTTATTTGAGAGACAGGAAGAGGAAGATGAGAAAGAGAGAGAAAGAATGAACATGCCAGGGACTTTAGCCACTGCAAACAAACTCCAGATGCATGGACCACCATGTACATCTGGCTTATGTAAGTACTAGGGAATCAACATGGGTCCTTAGGCTTTGCAGGCAAGTGCCTTAACCACTAAGCCGTCTCTCCAGCCCTATAACACATTTAAAAGAACACTGTTGGAAGAGAACTTTACAAGTGAGGAAGCTGAGGCTTTGGCTTTGGTTTGCTTTATTTTAGAAACAGTCTCATGTAGCCCAAGCTACAGTGGACCATTCAGAACCTGACAGGCTTTCTGGTACAGCGGAGGGCCAGTGTCCCCAGCCCAGAAGCTGGAGCTTGGGAGACAGCTGCTAATGACATCGAACCAGAGAGCAGGGGATGGTGACTGGGAGGGTTGGACCCAGGGGTCCTTTCCGCTTTCTGCGTGCTGGCTCTGAATCACTACACTGCTGGATATCCCTTGGAGGTGAAGACATCAGGTGCTGGGCTAGCAGCAGGGAGGAACTCGCCTTTCCCCAAAGATAGGCACCCGGGTCCATCAAATTTGCTATGTAGCTAAGAATGACCTTGTACTTCTTTGTGTTTTTAAATTTTTTATTGACAACTGTCATACATGTACATAATGTATTTTGTTCATAATCCCCTCTATTACTTTCTGTGTGCCATTCTCCATATCCCTTTGACTTAACCCCTTCTTTTTAAAAAAAAAAAAAATCTTTTTTTAATTTAATTATTTGAGAGAGACACACACACATATACAGAGAAAGAGGTTGGGAGACAAAGATAGAGAGTGAGTCTGGGCATGCCAGGGCCTCCTACCTCTGCAAACAAACTCCAGAGGAATGTGCCACTTGGTGCATCTGGCTTTATGTGGGTACTGGGAAATTGAACCCAGGCCATCAGGCTTTGTAAGCAAGTACCTTTAACTGCTGAGACATCTCTACAGCACTGAACCCCTTCTTCCCAGCTAGTCCCTCTTTTTTTTAAAGATTAAAAAAGTTCTTTAAAATCTTTTATTGATTTATTTATTTGAGAATGAGAGATGAAGAGGGAGGGAGGGAGGGGGAGAGAGAGAGAGAGAAAGAGAGAAAGAAATGGTGTGCCAGGGCATTCAGCCACTGCAAATGAACTCCAGATGCATGTACCACCTTGTGCATCTGGCTTATGTGGGTTCTGGGGAATCGAACCTTTGGCTTTGCAGGCAAACACTTTAACCACTAAGCCATTTCTCCAGCCCTCTTTTTTTCTTTTTAAACCTTCCTCCATCATCCAGGATGACATGTTGATGGACCCAATATCATGCAAGTAACAATAGCCACCGTGAGATCATGAATGCAATGGCTACTTAGTGTCCAGAAGACAGCATTCCAGAGTACTCCTCCCCATCCTCTGGCTCTTACATTCATTCTGCCACCTCTTCTGCAGTGATCCCTGCATCTTGGCAGATGTGATAGACATATCTCATTTGATGCTGAGCATTTAACTCATTTCTTTTCAGTACTTTGATGAGTCTTAAGTCTCATCAGTAGTCACCGTCATCTACAAAAAGAAGCTTCCCTGACCAAAAGTTAGAGCAGCTCAAATCTGTGGGCATAAACTTAAATATTTAGAGGCAGTTTGATGAGCACAACATACGTATTTAGCCAAACAACAGCAGTACTTTCTCCACTAGGATCTGTGATCTTCCCAGCCATAGGCTTATGGTTTGGTTTTCAGTACTAGGTATGAATTCTCCCCTGTGAAGTGGGCCTCAACTCCAGTCAGAGGACAGTTGATCACCCCCATAAAATCATGGCTCTGTTGCACCAATGCTCACATCTTGCTTGGCTATCACTTGTGTAGCTCATAGAGTCCACTGCTGATTAAGACAATTGATGACTTTTCTTCCCCAGCAGCCTGCATAGCTCTTGCTGGCACTATGACAGCTAGCCAGCAGGGATGAGGCTTCTAGCTTAGTACCAACGAGATTTCTCAAGTATCCTGGAACCAACCCATGTGCTGTTTTTAACAATAATGACCTGAAAGTTCTGATCCTCCTGCCTTCCCCTCCCAAGTGCTGGGATTACAGGCACGTACCACCACTCCCAGCTTATGTGATTAGATAAAAATTGAATTCAGGACTTTGTGCATGCTAGGCAAGTACTCTGCCAACTGAACTATACTTTCACCCCTCAATTGAGGCTTTAAAAGGCTAAATAGGGCTGGAGAGATGGCTTAATGATTAAGGTGCTTGCCTGTAAAACCTAAGGACCCAGGTTCGAGTCCCCAGAACCCACATAATCCACATGCACAAGGTCACACAAGCACACAAGGTGGCATACACATCTGGAGTTCATTTGCAGTGGCTAGAGGCCCTGGTGTGCCAATTCTCTCTGTCATAAAAAAATAAATAAAATATATTACAAAAAGGCTAACCAGTCCAAAATCAAATAGCAGTAGATAGCAGGAAAATGAAGTCTTTCAATAGACTGAAGTTTCATCCCATTCATATTGTGGGTCATGCAGTGTGTTGGTGATGTTCAGGTAGTCACTTCCCTGCAGGGACCCCCTTTCTCTCTCTTTCTTTCTTTTTAATTTAAATAATATATTTATTTGCAATCAGAGAGAGAGAGATAGAGAGGAGAGAGGTAAAGAGAGAATGGGCATGCCAGGGCCTCTAGCCACTTCAAACCAACTCCAAATGCATGTGCCCCCTTGTGCATCTGGCTTACATGGGTACTGGGGAAGTGAACCTGGGTCCTTTGGCTTTGTAGGCAAGTGCTTTAACTGCTAAGCCATCTCTCCAGCCTGCCCGCCCTCCCTCCCTCCCTTCCTTCCTCCCTTCCTCCCTCCCTTCCTTCCTCCCTTCCTTCCTTCCTTGTGTTTGCTGTTTGGCTTTACTTTATAAAAATACACAACTTAGGGCTGGAGAGGTGGCTTAGTGGTTAAGGCGCCTGCCTGTGAAGCCTAAGAACACCTGTTCAAACCTCCAGGTCCCACAGATGAAAAAATGACCCAAGTGCACAATGTTGCACATGCGCACAAGGGGGCACATGCGTCTGGAGTTCATTCACAGCAGCTGAGAGGCCCTGGCGTGCTCATTCTCTTTCTCTCTCTTTCTCTCTGTCTCTTTCTCTCTCAAATTAAAAAAAAACACACACAACTTAAATATATATGACACTCTGTACACAAGACATAAACAGCTGGTAGATTTAACATTTTCAGTTATTTCAACAGAAAGCAAATATGTAAATTACCTTGTAAGAGCAAAGGGTTTGCTGATTAACTGCATTCACAGTCAAAGGGGATAATGCCCAGGGAGCAATCAATGCTGGAAGCTAACCCAAAGTGTCCAACTTTCCAACAAAAGTCATCCTACTTACAGCCTCTGTTGCACTGCTTAGTATTGCACTGGTTTTTAGACACAGTATCTGCATCACAAGTGAGAGCTTTTGTCTTCTCTAGAATGGTTAGTAGAAAAAAAAAATCAATGTCCAAGTTGTACTGTGTCTTAAAATTGTGCTTAATACCAAGTATGAGAAGTATGAAGTACTCTGCATTCTGTAAGGCTTGCGATTACAGTTCAGTTCATAGCTCTATTGTGCAGCTAAATTCATTTTCAAAAGTTAAAAAAATGCTGGTAGACTTACAGTGAGCTCCATGGGATGCAGGGTAAATGACATTCCCCAGCCTACTGAGCTGAGCTATAAGAAAAGTGTCACCATCGAAGGCAATATGCACATGGCTCTTCCTAACTAACTTGAGATGGAAATCTTTCCCTCACCTTTGGTGACTGTCACCATTCTGGGAAGAACCAGCCACGCCACTCTTCCTTGACTCCTCTGGTGAGCTTTTGGCCATGTAGCTGCCTTACTTTATGGATCATTACCCTAGCCCTTACTTTAATTTTTTATTAACAACTTCCATGATTATAGACAATAAACAATGGTAATTCTCTACCCTGCCCCCCCCCACTTTCCCCTTTGCAACTCCACTCTATCATACCCTTTCCCCCTCTCAATCAGTCAGTCTCTCTTCTATTTTGATGTCATCAACTTTTTCTCCTGTTATGATGGTCTTGTGCACATAGTGTCAGGCACTGCGAGGTCATGGATATTCAGGCTATTTTGTGTCTGGAAGAGTGCATTGTAAGGAGTCCTACCCCTCTTTTAGCTTTTACGTTCTTTCCGCCACCTCTTCCGTAATGGACCCTGAGCCTTGGAAGGTGTGATATAGAGAGGCCGGGTATGGTGGTGCATGCCTTTAACCCCAGCACTCAGGAGGCAGAGGTAGGAGGATCACCGGGAGTTTGAGGCCACCCTGGGACTGCATAGTGAATTCCAGGTCAGCCTGGGCTAGAGCAAGACCCTATATCTCAAAATAAATAAATAAATTAATTAATTAATAATAAATAAGAAAAAAGAAGGTGTGATAGAGATGTTTCAGTGCTGAGCACTCCTCTGTCACTTCTTAGCACTGTGGTGCCTTCTGAGTCATCCCAAGGTCACTTCTATCTGAAAAGAGAAGCTTCTCTTACCAAAAGTGAGATTAGCATTAATACATAGGTATGAACATTAAGAGAAGTGCTTCCCGGGCAGTTTGGTGAGCATAGTATATACATTTAGGCAGCCACCAGCAGACATTATACCCCTAAGGCTCATGACTTCTCCTGTCATAGGTTTTCAATATCAGGCATGTATTCCCTCCCATGGAGCCGGCCTCCAGTCCAATTACAGAGCAATTGGTTTCCCCCATGATAGACATTGTACCCATTGGCTCATTTGGCCTGGCTAGTCAAATTTAAGGCTTGCAGTGTCTACTGTTGGTTATCTCCACTGGTGGGTTTTCTCTCTTCCATTGAACTGCATGCAGCATAGCTTTTTCCAGCTTTCTGTCAGCTGGTATACATAGAGGAGGTTTTCAGTTCAGCTCCAGCAGGATTTCTCACTGACCTTGCAGCCCGAGTATGTGGAATCTTTAGCAATAGGGTCTTACCATCTATTTCTGGTGGGAAAACAAGAGTTTCAGCAATGATCTGTAATGTTTTGGGGGCATCAGGGACCTCCCTGACCAACAACTCACTGGACTATATCCCATCTGTGATGGTTTGATTTAGGTGCCCCCCATAAACTTAAGTATGCTGAACACTAGTCTTCCCAGATGATGGCGATTGGAAATTAAAGCCTCCTGGACATGTTATATTGGTGGCGGGGGGGGGGGGGCTTATGGATATAATAGCTAGTTTCCCTGTGCCAATGTTTGGCCCACTCTCCTGTTGCTATTGTCCACCTTATGTTGGCCAGGGGGTGATGTCCACCTCTGCTCATGCCATATTTTCTCCTGCCATCATGGAGCTTCCCCTTGAGTCTGTAAGCCAAAATAAATCCTTTTTTTCCCAGAGCTGCTCTTAGTCGGGTAATTTTGACTGCAATGTGAACCTGACTGCAACACCATCCCTGGCACAGAAAATTTTCTAGTAACAATCTATGGCTTCTGGGTGTGCCATTGTCTAAAAAAGTAGGTTTCCGTATGACTTATTCACACACTCTTAGATTTTGATTAGCCCTCCATCCACCTTTCCTTTACTCAGTCTCTTCCCCTGACCTCACTTAGGCCTGTCCACCTCCAGTAATCTGTTCTTCTACTTATATATATACAATACCATCCTCTTAAGTCCTCCCTCTTCCCTCCCTTTCTATTCGCTTTATATCCCCTTTCTAGCTTACTGGCTTCTACTGAATTTTATTCCAACTCACATATAAGTCCAAACATTTGTAGGTAGGATCCACATATGAGAGAGAACATGTGTCTCTTGGCTTTCTGGGCCTGGGTTACCTCACTAACTATAATCCTTTCCAGATCCATCCATTTTCCTGAAAATTTCATAATTTCATTTTTCTTTACCACTAAGTAGAACTCCATTGTATAAATGTACCACATCTTCATTATCCACTCATCAGTTGAGGGACATCTATGCTGGTTCCATTTCATAGCTACTATGAATAGAGCAGCAATAAACATGGTTGAGCAAGTATCTCTAAGGTAGTGAGACAAGTCCTTAGGATATATGCCTAGGAGTGCTATAGCTGGATCATACGATAAATCTATTGTTAGCTGTCTCAGGAATCTCACCACTGATTTCCACAATGGCTGTACCAGATTGCATTCGAACCAACAGTGTAGAAGGAGGAACCCACTTTCTGGTTGGTGATCAAAGGCGTGATCAAGCAGGATGGGCTTGAAGAGGGCAGAATCTCAAAGTTAACTGTTAGGGATTTGTTTTTGAGTGAAAGGCATTTTTAGTTCTCAAAAAGAAGAAGACTCCATGCTCAAATTGAAGCATACAATGTGTTTTTTGTTTTTCTTAGAAGGCAAGACTTTATAGGCAGCTTTGCTGGAAGCATGAGGGTGATGAGTTGACCTTAATGATTTCCAACCAGGAAATTCTGGAATCTGTTTTGGGGCACATGGCAGTTTTGTCATATTCTTGTGTGTTCTTATTTGTCCTTCAACATTTAAGAACAGTTTGACTGTGCTGACATCCTGTCTTTTTGATACTGTTTTCCATATCCCATAAAAAGGGGCTATTGTTCTTTGAAACTATATGTGAACACTTGATGTGAGACAAGCAAACCTTTCAGAACAGAGAGTATAACAGCCTGGGTTTCATTGAACAAGAGCCAGTTTCTTTGGTTAAAGTCAGCGGAAATGGAAAGCTCTATTTATTTTCTTAGGCACTGCTGACATTTAAGCAAATGCATTCCTTGACACAGGATGTCAGAAGCATAATAGAAGGCAAACATAGCTTGGAGTGACCCCTAAACTAGAGGCTCTGGAGCCATTATTTTGCTGCATACCCTTTCTCTCACCTTCCTCAATCCTTCCATTACCCACCCTCAATGATCTACTGTTGGGATCAACCCTGTGGAATTCTAGCAAGTGCTTTTTAACCACTAATCCTAATGATTTCCTAATGATTTAATTAATTAATTTATTTTTGATTTTTCAAGGTAGGGTCTCACCTTGGCCCAGGCTGTCTTGGAATTCAGTATGGAATTCTCAGGCTGGCCTTGAACTCACAGTGATCCTCCTTCTGCCTCCCAAGTGCTGGGATTAAAGGCATGTACCACCATGCCTGGCTGACTGGCTTTCTTCTCTTCTCTTCTTTTCTTTTCTTTTCTTTTCTTTTTTCTTTCTTTCTTTCTTTCTTTCTTTCTTTCTTTCTTTCTTTCTTTCTTTCTTTCTTTCTTGTTGTTGTTTTGTTTTTGTTTTTTTTTTGAGTCGGTGTCTTGCTCTAGCCCAGGCTGGCCTTGAACTCACAGTGATCCTCCTTCTGCCTCCCAAGTGCTGGGATTAAAGGCATGTGCCACCATGCCCAGCTGACTGGCTTTCTTCTCTTCTTTCTTTTCTTTTCTTTTCTTTTCTTTTCTTT
>PVKW010033684.1:0-22953 GCA_004027895.1 Orientallactaga bullata
GGGAGAAAGGGAGGGAGGGAGGGAGAAAGGGAGGGAGGGAGGGAGGGAGGGAGGGAGAAAGGGAGGGAGGAAGGAGCAAGCATGTAGATTAGTATAAAAGAGTGGGAGATATATATATTAACATTATTAGTTTCTCTGCTACAAAGAAGCCTCTTTCTCCTGCATAGTCCAACCAAATCAGTTTCATAACTTAAATAACTTTGGAGACTTTATTCCCTCCTGCCTTCTCATGGGCAGGAATTCTTCATACTCTCTACTCTTTCCTTCTTTCTCTCTCTCTGTTTCTTTTTTTTGGGGGGGGGGTTGTTGTTGTTGTTTTTTTTGAGGAAGATTTTGCTCTGGCTCAGGCTGACCTAGAACTCACAGCAATCCTTCTATCTCTGCCTCCCGAGTGCTATGATTAAAGACGTGCACCAAGCCGGACATGGTGGCGCACATCTTTAATCCCAGCACTCGGGAGGCAGAGGTAGGAGGATCACTGTGAGTTCGAGGCCACCCTGAGACTATATAGTGAATTCCAGGTCAGCCTGGACTAGAGTGAGACTCTACCTCGAAGAAAAAAAAAAAAGATGTGCACCAACACACCCAGCTCTTTTCTTCTCTTAACCAAATAAAGTCTCTCTAAACGTTACCCTCTGGTCTGCAGATTTCAATTCTTTGAATTCATAAGACAAGAATCTAAGAACACCCCAAAAGATGGCCTCAAACTCATAGCACTCCTCCCACCTAGTGTTGGGCCTAAAGGCATACACCACCACACCTGGCAAAATCAGTCTTTTTATAGGAGCTGTGCAATATGGAATTTTCTTTTCTTCCTCCTCTTCATGCTCCTTCCTTCCTTCCATTTTGTTCAGATTCTTGCCATGTAGTCCTAGCTGGCTTCAAACTCAAGACAATCCTTTGACCTGAACCACCCAAGTGCTAGGATTACAGGAGTGTGCACCACCACACCTAGTTTAAATGTGGAATTTTCTGACAAACTGCTTCTGCATTATCTGGGAGCATATTAGGAATACGGAACAGCTGAATCAGAATTTGCACTGCAGCAAGAGCCCCAAGTGCTTCTCATCAAACACAGTGATATTGAAGCAGCACTGTAGTGTGGAGGTGTAGCTCACTGGAAGAGCATGTGCCCGGCCTGCACAGACCCTGGCTTTGACCCTCCAGAGCTGACAAGAGAAGCAGCAGCAGTGTGCTCAAAAGCCAGCTGGCACTATGGATACTTACTATCTATTCTCTTTGCCTTTTTAAAAAATGTCTTATTTATTCATTTATTTGCAAGCAGAGAGAGAGAGACAGAGAGAAGGGGTGCCACTGCAAACAAATTCCAGATGCATGCACCACTTTATGTATCTGGCTTTATGTGGGTACTAGGAAATCAAACCTGGGTCATTCAACTTTGCAGACAAGTGCCTTAACCTCTGAGCCATCCCAGCCTCCCCCCTTTTTTGGGGGGAGTTTTCAAGGTAGGGTCTCACTCTAGCCCAGTCTGACCTGTAATTCACTATGTAGTGTCAAGGTGTCCTCGAACTCATGGCAATCCTCCTACCTCTGCCTCCCAAGTGCTGTTATTAAAGGCGTGTGCCACCACGCCTGATTGCTTTTTGCCTTTTTAAGAAAATCACCATGCTCCTTTTCCAATATATCTCAACAAAGTTTTCCATAAGTCCTGTCTCCATTTTTTTCATGTCACACACACTCTCAATCCAGTTAAATCTACCCTTACTGAGTCTAGTTGAGGGCTGCTAAAATCTAAAGGCCACCTTTCAGTCTTCAGTGTGCTTCACCTCACTAGTATTCAATACAATTCCCTTTCTCTCCTAGAAAAACACTCCTGCCTGTGGTGGTGTCTTGGTGATGATGCAAAGGCAATAGCCACTGACACTTTAGACTGCAGAAAGGCAGTAGCTACACTAGTCACTGTATTCTTCACTGCCAATAACTAGCATAAACATACAGACCACCTTCCCCAAAGAACAGTTCTGATGAAGCAACAAAATTAACTTTACTAAGCCTAAACTCTTGAGACATACAGCTTTTAAGTCTTCCACTTAAGGAAATAAGAAAGCATGCCAGGTATGCTGGATTACACCTAAAATTCCAGCACTAAGGCAGCTGAGGTAGAGGACTGCCGTGGGTTCCAGGCCAGCCTGGCCTAGATGAGACCCTGCCTCAAAAAGAAAATGAAAGTTGGGCATGGCGAGGCATGCCTTTAATCCCAGCACTCGGGAGACAGAGGTAGGAGAACTGCTGTGAGTTTGAGGCTACCCTGAGACTACACAGTGAATTTCAGGTCAGCCTGGGCTATAATTAGACTCTACCTCAAAAAAACCCAGAGAGAAAGCCGGACGTGATGGCTCATGCCTTTAATCCCAGCACTCAGGAGGCAGAAATAGGAGGATTGCCATGAGTTCGAGGCCACCCTGAGACTACATAGTGAATTCCAGGTCAGCCTGAGCTAGACTGAGACCCTACCTTGAAAAATCAAAACAAAACAACAACCAAAAAAAAGAAAGAGAGAGAAAAAAAAGCATGAAGCACTTTCTTCATACCAGAATGATGGCATATCAAGTAAACTATTTGTATTGAAACCTGGAAATTTTCATGAAACACCTTTTTTTTAAAAACGTTTTTTCTTTATTAGAGAGAGAAGGACGGGGGGGGGGGAGGGAGGAAGGGAATGGGTACGCCAGGGCCTCTAGCCACTGCAAACAAACTCCAGACACATGCACTTATGTGCATATGACTTACATGGGACCTGAAGGATCGAACCTGGGTCCTTAGGCTTCCCAGGCAAGTGCCTTAACTGCCAAGCCATCTCTCCAGCCCAACAACATCATTTTTAATCAAAAGAATATCAAAATATGATTATGCAGACTTAGATATCTGGCAAACAATTTCTCAAAATTTAATAAAGTATGCCTTTTACTTAAAATAAAACAACTGACAGTATTTGTTGTCAATGATAACATTCAAGCTTTCAAACAAAAAATTACAATTTTATAAAACATTTGCCACTAAAAGATGACAGTATCCCAATAAAGACATTTCTTTTTTTATTTTAATTTTATTTATTTATTTATTTATTTATTTATTTATTAGAGACAAAGAGAGGGAGAGTGAGAGTGGGCGTGCCAGGACCTCTAGCCACTGCAAACGAACTCCAGATGTGTGTGCCCCCTTGTGTCTCTGGGACCTGGAGAATCGAACCGGGATCCTTAGGCTTTGCAGGCATGTGCCTTAACTGCTAAGCCATCTCTCCAGCCCCCAATAAAGACATTTCTTATGAAATCAGTATTCATATTAAATGTGTAGCTTTGAGTCTAGAGAATGAAATATGTCAACATTTGGAATGTCTGTATAACTTAGTGGAAAAATACTTTCCAAATGACCCATAGAAGATTTTATAAAATTAAATGTGGACAAGTCACTCACTCAAAACTCAAGACAGAGCTGGGCATGGTGGCACACACGTTTAATGCCAGCACTTGGAAGGCAGAGGTAAGAGGATCACTGTGGGTTCAAGGCCACCCTGAGACGACATTGTGAATTCCAGGTCAGCCTGAGCTAGAGTAAGACCCTACCTCAAAAAACCAAAAAAAAAAAAAAAAATTAAGAGCTCTTCCAGACACAAAATGGCCTGGATATCCATGACCTCGCAATGCCTGACACTATCTACACAAGACCATCAATCATAATGGGAGGAAAAGATGATGACATCAAAATAAAAGAGAGACTGATTGAGAGGGAGGAGTATGATGGAGAGTGGAATTGTGAAGGGGAAAGTGGGGGAAGTGAGGGAATTACCATGGGTTATTATTTATAATTATGAAACTTGTCAATAAAAAGTATTTTAAAATACATAAATAAGTAAAGTATTTTTAAAAATAATTTTAAAGAAAAGAGCCAGGCATAGTGGCGCACACCTTTAATCCCAGCACTCGGGAGACAGAGGTAGGTGGATTGCTTTGAGTCTGAGGCCACTCTCAGTCTACATAGTGAATTCCAGGTCAGCCTGGGCTAGAATGTAAGACCCTACCTAAAAAGAACAAAAGAGAAAAAAGAAAAGAGCTGGAGAACTGGATCAGTGGCTCAAGATACTTACTTGCAAAAAATGACCTGAGTTCAAAATTCCCCAATACCCACATAAAACCACATACACAAAATGCAAATGTATCTAGAGTTCATTGTGGTGTGCCCATATTTTCTCACTCCTCTGCTCTCTCTCCCTCTCTCCTCACAAATAAAATAAAAAATAAATTAAATGGGGGGCTGGAGAAATGGCTTAGTGGTTAAGGTGCTTGCCTACAAAGTCAAAGTACCCAGATTTGATTCCCCAGGACCCACATAAAACTGGATGCAAAGAGTAGTGCATGCATCTGGAGTTCATTTACAGTGGCTAGAGGCTCTGGTGCGCCCATTCTCTCTGCCTCTTTCTCTCTCAAATAAATAAAATTATTTAAAAAAAATAAAATGGGGACTGGCTTAGCGGTTAAGGCGCTTGCCTGCAAAGCCAAAGGACCCCGGTTCAATTCCCCAGGACCCATGTAAGCCAGATGCACATGTGTCTAGAGTTCATTTGTGCACCTATTCTCTCCCCCCTTACTCTCTCTCTAGTAAATAAAGTATTTAAAATAAAAAATAAATAAAATAAAATGGGCCGGGCGTGGTGGCGCACGCCTTTAATCCCCAGCACTCGGGAGGCAGAGGTAGGAGGATCGCCTTGAGTTCAAGGACACCCTGAGACTACACAGTGAATTCCAGGTCAGCCTGGGCTACAGTGAGACCCTACTTTGGAAAAAGCAAAAACATAAAAAATAAAATAAAATAAAATTGTAATTTTTTTTTTTAATGAGAGAAAGAGAGAATTGCCACACCAGGGCCTCCAGACACTGAAATCAAACTCCTGATGCCTGTGCCACCTTATGTACATGTGCGACCCTGCATGCTTGTGTCACCTTGTACATCTACCTTATGTGAGATCTGGAGAGTGGAACATGGGTCCTTAGGCTTCACAGGCAAGCACCTTAACCGCTAAGCCATCTCTCCAGCCCCACATCTCCCTTTTTATGTGGGTGCTGAGGATAGAACTCAGGTCTTCATGCTTGTGTAGAAAGTGCTCTTACCCACTGAACAATCTTACCCATGGAGCCATCTCCCTAGCCACTTTAGTACTGCTAGGGCCTGGTATAGGCTAGGCAAGTGCTCTACCACTGAGCTGCACCTCTAGCCTTATGCCCTTTTTGTTTTTAAATAGTTGTATTTGCAAGCAGAGCGAGATTGACACAGAGAGAAGACAATGGGCGTGCCAGAGCCTCTAGACACTGCATACAAATCCAGACACATGTGCCACCATGTGCATCTGGCTTTATGTCGGTTCTGGGTAATGAAACTTAGATGAGGCTTTGTAGTAAATGCCTTAACCACTGAACCATCCCTCCAGCCCTGCCTGGTTTTTTTGAAGATCTCCAGAGTACTAGGATTATAAGTGTGCCTCATCACATCTAGCCTAAGTAATGGTTTTGAAAGATAAATTTAAGCCTGGCATGGCAGCACATGCCTTTAATCCCAGCACTCATGAAGCAGAGGTAGGAGGATCGCTGTGAGATCGAGGCCAGCCTGAGACTACACAGTGAATTCCAGGTCAGCCTGGGTTAGAGCAAGACCCTACTTTGAAAAAACCACACACACACACACACACACACACACACACACACAGATAACTTTAGCTGGGTGTGGTAGCTCATAACTTTAACTCCCAACATTCGGATGACAGAGGCAGGAAGATCACTATGAGTTTGAGGCCAGACTGGAACTACAGAGTGAGTTTCAGGTCAGCCTTGGCTACAATGAGACCCTACCTCAGAAAAAAATTTTTAAAAAGTTAGCTGGGCGTGGTGGCGTATGCCTTTAATCCCAGCACTTGAGAGGGAGAGGTAAGAGAATCAAAGTGAGTTCAAGGCCACCCTGAAACTACATAGGGAATTCCAGGTCAGCCTGATCTAGAGTGAGAACCTACCTCAAAAAAAAAAAAAAAAAAAAAAAGATAAATGTGGGGCTGAAGGGATGGCTCAGCAGTTAAAGGCCTTTACTTGCAAAGCCTATCATCCCAGGTTCAATACACCAGTACCCACATAAAGCAAAATGCAAAAAGTGGTACATGTGTGTGTAGTTGATTTCCATGGACAAAGAGACCCTGTGCCCCATGCACACACATATAAATAAATGAATAAAAATTTTAATAAATAAATTTAAGAACTGGATAGGTAGCCCAGCAGTAGGTCACTTGTGTTGCGGGCCAATAGCAATGTTTTGACCCCATCCACCACAAAAAGAAAACAATTACACCATTTACTCATTTGCAGCACTTCATTGCCTTCCTAATCACAATGGTTCCCATATACAAAAGGCTCACCAATTTTGTTCATCCTCTTTTTTTTCTAAATGTTTTATTTATTTGCAAGCAGAGAGAGAGAGAGAGAATGGGTGTGCCAGAGTCTGCAGCAGCTGCAAACAAACTACAGATGCATGTACCACTTTCTGCATCTGGCTTTCTGTGTGTACTGGGGAATAGAACCCAGGTTGTTAGGTTTTGAAGGCAAGTACCTTAACCTCTGAGCCATCGCTTCAGAGAATAGGCATGCCAGGGTCTCTTATTACTACAAAAGAACTCAAGATGCATGTGCAACTTTATGCATCAGACTTTGGAAGCAAGTGCCTTTAACCACTCAGCCATCTCTCCAGCCTTGATCCTACCTACTCTTTTAGTGTAGCTGTTCAGCAACTTTTTTTTGCCAGGAACCCACTGAAAGAAGCGCTTTCTTTTCTTCCTTTTTTCTTTTTTTTTTTTTTTGGGGGGGGGTTGAGGCAGGGTTTCACTCTAGCCTAGGCTGACCTGGAATTCACTATGTATTCTCAGGGTGGCCTCAAACTCATGGCTATCCTACTTCTGCCTCCCAAGTGCTGGGATTAAAGGCATGTGCCACCACACCCAGCTCACTTTCTTTCTTTCTTTTTTTTTTTCTTCTTGTTTCTTTATCTTTTTGAGACAGGGTCAACTCAGGGAAATGCCCCTGCCTCAGCCTTCTAAGTATTGGGATTACAGGAATGAGCTATCAAACCCAATAAAACTATTCTCTCAAATACCAGTACAGTGCTGGAGAGATGGTTCAGTGGTTAAGGCACTTGCTTGCAAAGCCTGATGGCCCGAGACTCAATTCCCAACTACCCACATAAAGCCAGATGCATAAAGTGGCACATGCATTATAATTCATTTGCAGCAGCTAGAGGGTCTGGTGCACCCACTCTCTGTCTGTGTCTTCCTGCTTGCAAATATATAAAATATTTAAAAAAAAAAAAAAAAAAAAAAAAAAAAAAAAAAAAAGACCATTCTAGCCAGGCATGGTGGTGCACACACTTGGGAGGCAGAAGTAGGAGGACTGCCATGAGTTTGAGGCCAACCTGAGACTATATAGTGACTTTCAGGTCAATCTGAGCTAGGGTAAGGCCCTACCTCAAAAAAACAAAAAAGGGGCTACAGATATGGCTTAGCGGTTAAGTGATTGCTTGTGAAGCCTAAAGACCCTGGTTCGAGGCTCAATTCCCCAGTACCCACATAGGCCAGATTCACAAGGTGGTGTATACATCTGGAGTTTGTTTGCAGTGGCTGGAGGCCCTGGTGCACCCATTCTCTGTCTCTCTATATCTCTCTCAAAAATACATTGCCAGGCATGGTAGTGCACACCTTTAATCCCAGCACTCGGGAGGCAGAGGTAGGAGGATCATTTTGAGTTCAATGCCACCCTGACACTACATAGTGAATTCCAGGTCAGAATGGGCTAGAGTGAGTCCCTACCTCGAAAAACCCTACCTTCAAAAACAAAAACAAAAAGCAGGGCGTGGTGGCGCATGCCTTTAATCCCAGCACTCAGGAGGCAGAGGTAGGAGGATTGCCATGAGTTTGAGGCCACCCTGAGACTACATAGTTAATTCCAGGTCAGCCTGGGCCAGAGTGAGACCCTACCTTGAAAAAGACAAAAACAAAACAAACAAACAAACAAAAAAGGGCTGGAGAGATGGCTTAGTGGATAAGGCACTTGCCTATAAAGCCAAAGGACCCAGGTTTGACTCCCCTGAACCCACATAAGCCAGATGCACACGGGGGCGTACACATCTGGAGTTTGTTTGCAGTGGCTTGGAGGCCCTGGCATGCCCATTCTTTTTCTATCTTTCTCATAAATAAATTAATAAATGTTTAAAGAATTAGAACAGGGGCTGGGGAAATGGCCTAGTGGTTATGGCGTTTCCCTGCAAAGCTTAAGAACACCAGTTCAATTCCCCAGGACCCACGTAAGCCAGATGCACAAGGGGGCACATGCGTCTGGAGTTCGTTTGCAGTGGCTAGAGGCCCTGGTGTGCCCATTCTCTTTCCTCCGCCTCTTCTGCTCTCTCTCTCAAACAAATAAATAAATAAAATATATTTTAAAAAAATAGAAAAGTTGCCAGGTGTGGTGGCACACACCAGCACTTGGGAGACAGAGATAGGAGGATTGCTGTGATTTCAAGGCCAGCCTGAACATAGTGAGTTCCAGGTCAGCCTGGGCTAGAGTAAGACCTTACCTCAAAAAAAATTTTTTTTAAATAGGAAAGACTAGTTGGAATGAAAGGATTCAATGAAGGGGGAAATAAGAGGAGCAACAAAAGGGAAGGTGGGAGAGGATTATGACATTTTGCTTATATGTATGGAAGTTGTAAAAAAAAAAAAGCTAAAAATAACAGTAGCTGGAGCCAGGGTTGGTGGCACACACCTTTAATCCCAGCACTCACAGAAGCTATGAAATGATAACTGATCTGACTGGCAAGTATGACTTACTTTTTCTGCTGTGCTAGGATATGCTAGGCAAGTTTTTTATCATTAAGCTATAGCCCCAGACCCAAAATTGACTTTTTTAAAATAAAATATTTTGCTGGGCGTGGTGGCACACACCTTTAATCCCAGCACTCGGGAGGCAGAGGTTGGAGGATCGCCAGGAGTTCAAGGCCACCCTGAGACTACAGAGTGAATTCCAGGTCAGCCTGGGCTACAGTGAGACCCTACCTCAAAAAAACAAAAAAAAAAGTAAAATAAAATTTTATTTTTATATATTTTTATATTTATACTTTATGTTTATTATTTAATATATTTATTAGAAATACATTTATTATTTATTATTTATATTATATATTAATATTTTATTTATGTATTTTCTATTTTATTTACCTGAGAGAACAAGAGAGAATGAGAGAGAGAGTGAGGGATGGAGTAAAGGGAGGGAAAGAGAGAGAATGGGATTGCCAAGGCCTCTTACCTCAGCAAAAGAATTTCAGACACACATGCCACTTTGTGCATCTGACTTTACACGGGTTCTAGAGAATTGAACCTGGGCCAGCAGGCTGACAGGCAAACACCTTTAACCACTGAGCCATGTCCTCAGCCCCACAAAATGACTTTTTTTTTTTTTTTTTTTTTTTGGAGAGACACACAGAGAGGGAGACAGATAGATAATGGGCGTGCCAGCAGGCTCTCAGCCGCTGTGAACAAACTCCAGACACATGCGCCCCCTTGTGGGCAAGTGCAGCATTGCGCCCTTGCATCACTTTGCATCTGGCTAAACGTGGAACCTGGAGATTGGAACCCGCATTCTTAGGCTTAGTAGGCAGGCGCCTTAACTGCTAAACCATCTATCTCTCCAGCCCCCAAAATGACTTTTTTAAAAGTCATGTGGACTGGGGAAATGGCTTAGCAGCTAAGGCATTTGCCTGAGATGCCTAAAGATCCGGTTCAATTCCCCAGGACCTACCCTAAGCCAGATGCACAAGGGGCGCATGCGTCTGCAGTTCGTTTGCAGTGGCTAGAGGCCCTGGTGTGCCCATTCTTTCTCTCTAGCTGCCTCTTGCTCTTTCTCTCTCTCTCTCAAATAAACAAAATATATAAAATGCAAGAGGTAACTCTCAAGTTAATGATATCTTTCTTTGAAACACATAAATACCTAAAACTTTACTTCACTTTTCTATAAATCTTGCTGAAACAGGTGTCAATGGGGAGACTAAATGATTTTTTGTTTTTAATATTTTATTTTTGTTTATTTGAGAGAGAGAGAGAGAGAGAGAGAGAGAGAGAGAGAGAGAGAATGAATGGGCATGCCAGGGCATCTAGCCACTGCAAACAAACTCCAGATGCATGCACCACCCTGTATATCTGGCTTACATGGGTCCTGGGGAATTGAACCTGGGTCCTCTGGCTTTGCAGACAAGCGCCTTAAGTACTAAGCCATCTCTCCAGCCCGACTAAATGATTCTTACACATTCAAGAGTCCATTGCTAAATGGGCCCCTGTGATATGAAAACTTTTAAGAATTTTTATCAAAATAATTTTTTCTTTTAGACAGGGTCTCAAGTAGCCCAGGTTAGCCTCAAACTCACTATGTAGCCAAGGATGATGCTGAATTCCTGATCCTGCTGCTTCTACTGGCTACATGATGGGATTACAGGCAGGTAATTCACCCAGCTAAAATACTACTTTAACATAATTTAAACAATTATAAAATCAAAAGAAAAAATAATTAAAAATACATTATAAATTTTGGAAGTACAAGTTTATTCCCACCATTGTTAATAATATTAAGGTAATTATGTCAGGGTTGGAGAGATGGTCCAGGGGTTAAAGACAATTACAACAAACTTTAGGTCAGTATCTCAAACATTTTCTTATTACCCTTTGTTTGTTTTATCCCATAACCTTTAAAAGGCATTAAAGCAAATATAGAAATTTTTCAGCCAGGTGTGGTGGCATATACCTTTAATTCCAGTACTTGGGAGGCAGAGGTAGGAAGATCAATATAAGTTCAAGGACACCTGGGACTAAAGAGTGAATTCCAGATCAACCTGGGCCAGAGTGAGAGCCTGCCTCAAAAAAGAGGCTGGAAAGATGGACCAGTGGTTAAGGCACTTTCCTGCAAAGCCTACCAACCAGGTGCGATTCCCCAGTACCCATATAAAGCCAGATGCACAAAGTGGCACATCCATGTGGAGTTCTTTTGCAGCAGCTATCTGTCTCTCTTCTCTCTCTGCTAGCAAATAAAATATTTTAGGGTTGGAGAGATGGCTTAGGCGTGAAGGTGCTTGCCTGAGAAGCTTAAGGACTCATGTTTGACTCTCCAGGTCCCAAGTAAGCCAGATGCACAGTGACACAGTTGCACATGTACACAAAGTGGAACAAGCATCTGGAGTTTGATTGCAGTAGCTGGAGGCCCTGGTGTGTCAATTCTCTCACTCTTGCTCATAAAAATACAAAGACCAGAGCCGGGCATGGTGGCGCGCGCACCTTTAATTCCAGCACTTTAATCCCAGAGGTAGGAGGATCACCATAAATTCGAGGACACCCAGAGACTACAGAGTGAATTCCAGGTCAGCCTGAGCCAGAGTGATACCCTGTCTCGGGGGGTGGAGGGGGGGGGACCAAAGACCAACCTGTTGGGCTTGCCTCAAAAAAAAATTTTTTTTAATAAATAAAAAATAGAAAGTTTTCAACTTATTGCAATTCAGATCTGTGAAGACAAATTCAGCAAAATTCAGTAAAAACCTGGTATTGAGAAGAATGTTTAATCTAACTCAACCAGTATCATTTATATAAAGAAGGAAAATATGGCTGTCGTGACCTAATGAACTTTTTTTTTTTTTTTTTTTTTTTGGTTTTTCGAGGCTGGGTCTTACTCTAGCCCAGGCTGACCTGAATTCACTATGCAGTCTTAGGATGGCCTCAAACTCACAGCAATCCTCCTACCTCTTCCTTCCAAGTGCTTTGTGTGTGTGGTTTTTTAAAAATATATTTATTTACTTATTTATTTGAGAGAAAGAGGCAGAGAGAGAGAGAGAGAGAATGGGAACGCCAGGGCCTCCAGCCACTGCAAATGAACCCCAGATGCATGCGCCACCTTGTGCATCTGGCTTACAAGGGGATCCTTTAGCTTTGCAGGGAAAAGCCTTAACCTCTAAGCCATCTCTCCAGCCCTTGTTTTGTTTTGTGTTTTTTTAAGGTAAGGTCTAGCTCTAGCCCTGGCTGACCTGGAATTCACTATGTAGTCTCAGGGTGGCCTTCAAACTCCAGAGTCCTGGGATTATAGGTGTGTGCCACCACACATGGCTTCTCTCTTACATTTTTATACAAACTATCATCATCTCTGAATAAAAATGTTTAAAACTCTCCAAACCTCAAAGTATTTCTATTATTCTAAAAAGTAGTTACGTGTAACATCCAATTTATAACTTTCAAAAATAAAATTTAAAGCTGGGCGTGGTGGCACACGCCTTTAATCCCAGCACTTGGGAGACAGGTAGGAGGATCGCTGTGAGTTCAAAGCCACCCTGAGACTACATAGTGAATTCCAGGTCTGCCTGAGCTAGAGTGAAACCCTACCTCGAAAAAAACCAAAACCAAAATAAAATAAATAAACAAACAAAATTTACAAACCAATGGTTTGCTTTCACAAAAGTACAATGTCATAGGACACCACCAATGAACAAATAAGCAGCTTAGGCCTGGTGTGGTGGCACATACCTTTAATCCCAGCAATGGGTAGGCAGAGATAGGAGGATTGCTGTGAGTTCGAGGCCATCCTGAGAATACAGAGTAAGTTCCAGGACAGCCTGAACTAGAGTGAGACCCTACCTTGAAGAAAGAAAGAAAGAAAGGAAGGAAGGAAGGAAGGAAGGAAGGAAGGAAGGAAGGGAGAGAGAGAGGGAGGGAGGGAGAAAGGGGCAGCTTAAAATATATGCTCATTATCATTTCTATCCTCTCAGTTTTATAGTACAGAAATAGCTTTGAAGAAAATATTTGTATTCTACTCAATTTATGACATATTTCAAAAATGAATCAACCAAGCTATGGGTTAATATTAGTGTTCCTAATTCCTACTCATACAACAAATACGTATTTACATAGTCATGATTATCATTGCTAGGGTTACATTACCTACCACTCCTCAGCAAAGTAAGTATGCACAACTGAAGAAATTTTGAGGAGGAGGTTTTTAAATTCACCAGAGTTTTTCCATGAACTCAAATCAGCCAATGGTTGAAAACAGATGTCATGACAGCAACCCCAGAGGAAATGATGAAGGAATGCACTTACGTTTCAAAACAACGATCCACGTTGTCAGACATCAAAAGCAGCATGCATAGCTGTTCAAGGGCTATTAGTTGCATGTCCCTTTCATCTCCCTGTCCCATCTGTAGCCATTCCAGCAATGTATCCGGATCCACATCTGCCATGGTTTTTCAAAAGCCTCTTTGCCTAAATTGAAAAAGGGGAAAAAGTCTTTCAAATGTCCAGAACTGATCATCCTAAATTTAATTTTTTTTCTTTTACATCTGCTGGAACCAAGCTTTTGTGATGTTGTTATAAGAAGTTTGGAGTGCTGAATGCAGTTTGCAACTTTCCTTTATTCCCAGGACTTACTCAGATATACCAAACAAAAACCAGTTTTACACAAGAGTATAAACTAAGATTAGGTTGCTGGTTAACTAGAAACCAGAGCTGTCTTTGTCAAACGCAGTCAAACAAGCTTTGGATCCCACTACTGCTAACACTGATGTCTATGCCAAAAAGCAAAGAACACCTACAGAAAGGTTTGTTTTTTTTTCCAGTGACCCTCTTCCCTGTCCTCCACCCAAGACTGATCTTCAGATAATGGTCAGCCCCAGTATTTTTTTAAAAACTACACATTCTGACCCAATCCCCCTCTAATTTTTTTCCTTTACCTCCAACTTCACAAATTCTGAATTCTCAAACTTACTCCTAAAAGATGTCCAAATACAAACGATAATTAGATTAAAATCTATGGAAAAAAAAGGTTACTAATTCTGTCCTTAAAACATTTTTAAAATTTATTTTTGTTTGTCTTTTCGAGGTAGGATCTCACTCTAGCCCAGGCTGACCTGGAATTCACTATGTAATCTCAGGGTGGCCTCGAACTCATGGCTCTCCTCCTACCTCGCCTTCCGAGTGCTGGGATTAAAGGCGTGCGCCACCACGCCGGGCAAAACATTTTTTTTTAATGCTGAAAGTAAATGCAATGGACTAACAGGTTAGGAAGCAGAATATAGGCCAATCTTTCCTCTGTTCCCACAAGATGGGACAGGTGGTTAGAAAAAGAAAAAGAAAAAAATCGAGAAGTAGCCCAAGCAGACAAGGCATTATTAGAAAAGCTCCTCGCCGGCGCCTGACTAAAGGACAACTCTGGATCCCACGCAATCCACCTGCAGGTACGGGAACCAAGGGTGGGCGGTGGGCAGCCAACGGCGGCCACCAGTGGGGTTGAGTGAACCTCCCGACGGGCCGAGCCTGGCGCCGAGGCTGCCTGCGCCCGGAGGCGGGTGAAGTTCTGGAGAAGCGGCGGAGCGGCGTGCCTGCGGAATCCACCGAGCCGGGCAGGGCGACGGCTCCCGAGAGCGGCGCCCGGAACTCAGAGGCCCGGCCGGGCGTCCCCGCTCCCCGGCGGGCGGCGGACCCTTCTCAAGGACAAGGGGGACCCGGCGGGAGCTCCCGAGCTGGAAAGCCCAGCCCCGCCGCCCGCAGGGGTCCCGGAGGGGAACAAAGGGGCCAAGCCGGGGAGTCGGCAGCCGCCCGAGCGACCTCACCCCCGCGCCGGGGTCTTGCTCCCCGGCCAGCCACCAACTCGGCGTGCGGGATCCCGGCCCGGGCCCCAACGCTCCCGACGGCCCGGAGCGCTCCGGCCTCCACTTCCCACGGAATCTTACCCGGCCCCGCCGTCCCAAACCGCTCCGGTCCAGTTCCAAGCAGGCCGCGGGCAGAGCCAGGCCCAGCCGCGGCCCTCGAGTTCTCGGAAAGCCGCAGGCCGCACAGGTCGAGCCAGGCAGGCGGCACAGGAAAAGCCGCGTCTCGGTCCCTCCCCTTCCTCCGCGGGGGCCGGGTGACAAGGAAGCGCGAGGTTCGCTCCCGCGAGCGACGGCGGCCAGCGCAGGGCCCGTCGCCGGCACGCGGCTGACTCTTCCTTCAGGCCGTGCAGTTGTGAGGGAGGCCCGCGCGGTGCGGCCGGCGGCGGCGGGGGCAGGCCGCGTCCATGGCCATCCGGGAGGGGGAAGGGAGGAGGAGGGTCGAGAGAGAGCGCGCCGGGCGGGGACGCGGGCGAGGGCAGCCGAGCCTCGGCGGAGGCGGAGCGAACGGATCTCTGCTCCCTGCCGTGACGCCGCGGGCGGCCGCCTGGGGCGCTGCGGACACGACCGGCTCGAGGCACAGGGGCGCCTGGTCCCGCGGCCTCGGGCTCTCCGCTCCGGCAGGCCCGCGCTGGCGCCGCTCTCTCTCCGCGGAGCACCGGAGCTGAGTGCGCACGGCGGGCGACTGGCCCTCCGCGAGCTCCGGCTGCAGGTCCCCGCCTCGCCGCCCGGCCGCCGCCGACGCCGCCGCGCTCGGGTCAGCCTCCTCCGCGCGGAAGTGCGTCGCGTGAGGAGGAGCGCCTCCCTGACCAGCCCTGCAGCGCCCCTGAAAGAGCCTCGGCGCCACGAGCCCAGGAAAGGGCAATGGTGGGAGCCAGTTCGGCTGCGAGCCCCGGCGCGCACGAAGGGATTGGGCGTGGAGGAGCCGTCCACGCTGCCTGCCTTCGCTGTCCCCAGGACGGCACTTGCAGCTCTTGTCGCGCGCCTTGTAAGGGGCACACGTACTTTCATGGTTACTCCCTTCAAACGTGAAATAAAATATAGCTAACCTATAGGACGTACGGGGACAGATTGTAGGATGTCATTAACAACCCATATCTTAAAATTTTTTTGTTTTTGTTTTTTGAGGTAGGATCTCACTTTAGCTATGGCTGATTTGGAATTAACTATGTAGTCTCAGGGTGGCCTCGAACTCGTGATGATTCTCCTACCTCTGCCTCCCAAGTGCTGGGATTAAAGGCACGTGTGCCACCAGGCCCGGCTCCCATACCTTAAATTTTAAGTGTGTGTGTGTTGTGTTCATGAATGTGCGGTGGGAATATATACTTTAAATCAGGAAATGAGTTTCATGGTGGTGCATGCCTTTAATCCCAGCACACGGGAGGCAGAGGCAAGAGAATCGCTGTGAGTTCAAGGCCTGCCTGGACCTACAGAGAGAGTTCCAGGTCAGCCAGGGCTATAGTCTTTCTTTCGCATTCTCTCTCTCTCTCTCTCTCAAATAAATAAAGTATATTTTTTAAAGTATGCAGTTTTGAAGCAGAAGGAAATTAAATTAGACTACAACCCAGTGTTGTCAGGGGTCACCCTGATTTTTTTTTTTAACGTATCAAGTTCAGGCCATCCAGGACTGAATACATACACCTCTTGCGCTACACAGGCATAGCCTCCGTTCTTGTACATCATTATCATCCAAAATCCACAGTTTACACTCTCAGAAGTGCACATTCTATTAATATGTATCCATACCTTTTTTCTTTTCTTTTTTTCAGGCAGGGTTTCACTCTAGCCCAGGCTGACCTGGAATTCACTATGTAGTCTCAGGATGGCCTTGAACTCACAACAATCCTCCTACCTCTGCCTCCGGAGTGCTGTGATTAAAGGCGTGTGCCACCACACCTGGCCTTTTTTTCATTTTGAAACAAGTCTCACTATAATCCTCTGGATGGCCTGGAATTCACTGTGTATGGCCAGGCTGTCCTGAAACTTGTGGCAGTTCTGTCTCACCACCCCAGTGCTGGGAGTTCAGGCAAGAGTCCTTCATATATCCATAAACAGAATAGTTTCACTACCATAAAAATACTCAGGGCTCTGCCTCTTTTCCACAACTCTGTAGACAACTGATCTTTTTGCTTTTTCCCAAGTGTCACATAATTGGAATCATATGGCACACAGCACTTTCAGATGGGCTCTTTCATTCAGTAATATGTATTTAGGGATCATCCATGTGTGTTTTTTTCAATACTTTTTTCCGCCCCCCCCCCCAGAGAGAGAGAGGGAGAGGAAGACAGATAGAAATGGGAGGGCCAGCAGCCTCTCAGCTGCTGTGAACGAAATCCAGATGTGTGCGCCCCCTTGTGGTCAAGTGCAGCATTGCGCCCTTGCATCACTTTGCATCTGGCTAAACGTGGGACCTGGAGATTGGAACTAGTGTTCTTAGGCTTAGGAGGCAGGCACCTTAACCACTAAGCCATCTCTCCAGTCCCAATTCTTAATTTTTAAATTTAATTTATTAAAGAGAGATAAAGATGCAGATAGAGAAAGAGAGAATGGGCACATCAAGGCCTCCAGCCACTGGACACAAACTCCAGACGCATGCATCACCTTGTGCATCTGGCTTATATGTGGGCCCTGGGGAATCAAACCTGGGTCCTTTGGCTTTGCAGGCAAGTGCCTTTACTACTAAGCCATCTCTCCAGCCCCTTATTCATTCTTTCATTTGTTTCTTTTTAAGTAAATGTAATTAAGGTTTTTAAATTTTTTAAAGATATTTTTATTACAAAAAAAATGCTGGCGTGGTAGAGTTTGCCTTTAATTCCAGGACTTGGGAGGCAGAGGTAGGAGGATCACCGTGAGTTTGAGGTCACCCTGAGAATACAGAGTGAATTCCGGGTCAGCCTGGGCTAGAGTGAGACCCTACCTCAAAAAACTAAAAAAAAAAAAAAAAACATTTTTATTGTAAACCAGGCGTGATGACACATGCCTTTAATCCCAAGCACTCAGGAGGCAGAGGTAGAAGGATCGCCATGAGTTCAAGGCCACCCTGAGACTACATAGTGAATTCCAGATCAGCTCTGAACTAGAGTGAGACCCTACCTCAAAAAAAAGTATATTTATTTATTTATTTTATGGGGGTGGGGAGAATAGGCATGCCAGGGCCTCTAGCCATTGCAAACAACTCCAGACACATGGGCCACCCTGTGCATCAGGTTTATGTGGGGACTGAGGACTCGAACCTGTGTCCTTAGGCTTCTCAGGCAAGGACCTTAACCATTAAACCATCTCTCTAGCCCCTTAAATTTTATTTTATTTTATTTTTATTTATTTGAGAGAGAGAAAGAGGCAGTGAGAGAGAGTTAGAATAGGCATGCCAGGGCTTCTAGCCATTGCAAACGAACTCCAGGTGCATGTGCCACCTTGTGCATCTGGCTTATGTGGGTCCTGGGGAATTGAACTGAGGTCCTTTGACTTTGCAGGCAAGCGCCTTAATTGCTAAGCCACCTCTCCAGCCCCCTCTAGCCTTTAAATTTTTATTTATATATTTATTTACACAAGTGTGTGTGTGTGCACTTACAAAACCAGGATCTATTGCCACTGTAAACAAATGCAAATACATGCACCCATGCACCTTTTTTTTTTTTGGTTTTTCGAGGTAGAGTCTCACTCTGGCCCAGGCTGACCTGGAATTCACTATGTAATCTCAGGGTGGCCTGGAACTCATGGTGATCCTCTGCCTCCCAAGTGCTGGGATTAAAGGCATGCGCCACCACGCGCAGCCCACATGAACCATTTTTTGCATCTAGTTTTCTGTGGGTTTGGGGGGGGTCACTGAACCTGGGTCAGCAAGCTTTGCAAGCAAGTGCCTTTAACCATTGAGCCATTTCCACAGCCCTTTTTTATCTTGCAATAAAATCTGCTTATGAAGCATAGGCTAATTTAAAACTCAAGATCCTCCTGCCTCAGCTTTCTGAGTACTGAGATGACCATGCCTGGCTTGACAGTTCTTTTCTTTTTAGTGTTGTATAATATTAAGTTGTTTAGATTTACCACAATTTGTTTATTCATATACATGATCCTACTTTCAGAGATTCTGAATGGCCTACACATAAGAAATTCTCAAAATTCCCCAAGTGAAAAAATGCCGTAAAAAGATATGTCAAGAGCTGGGGAAATGGCTCAGTACCCATGTAAAACCAGATGCACAAAGTGGCCCATCACTCAGGGGTTCATATGCAATAGCAGAGGCATTGGTGTACCTATTCTCTCTCTAATTTTTTTTTAATTAAAAAAGAATTTTAGTAAGGCATGGTGGCGCATGCCTTTAATCCCAGTACTCAGGAGGCAGAGGTAGGAGGATCGCCAAGAGTTCAAGGCCATCCTGAGACTACATAGGGAATTCCAGGTCAGCCTGGGCTAGAGCGAGACCCTACCTTGAAAAACCAAAAAAAAAAAAAAAAAAAAAGAACTTTAGTTATTTCTTGGAGAGAGAAAGAGGCAGATAGAGAGAATGGGTACACCAGGGCCTGTAACCACTGCAAACAAACTCCAGACACAATAATAATACATATGTTAATAATAATACATACATTAACAATACCAAATGTTGGCAAGGATGTGGAGCAACAGGAACTCTCTTTTTTCCTTTTATAAAATTTAAAAATTTTTTTAAAATTTATTTATTTGCAAGCACACACAGAAAGAGAGAGAGATAGAAGAGACCGAGAGAGAAAGGGGCATGCCAGGGCCTCTAGCCACTGTAAACAAACTCCAGATGCATGTGCCCCTGGCTTACATGGGTCTGGGGAATTGAACCTGAACCCTTTGGCTTCACAGGCAAATACCTTAACCACTAAGCCATTTCTCCAGCCCCCCCCCCCTTTTCTGTTAGTAAACACACAAAATCGTAGAGCCATTGTGAAAGACATTTTGGTAGTTTTTCCTTTTTTTTAAAATAAACTTTTTACTAAAGGATGCAGCAATCACCCTCCTTGGAGTTGAAAACTTAAGTCTACACAAAACCTACACACATATGTTCCAGATTTGTGTGTGTGTGTGTGTGTTTTGAGAGAGACAGAGAGAGAGAGGGAGAGGAAGACAGATAGAGATGGGCGTGCCAGCAGCCTCTCAGCTGTTGCGAATGAAATCCAGATGCGTGTGCCCCCTTGTGGCCAAGTGTGGCATTGCGCCCTTGAGTCACTTTGCATCTGGCTAAATAAACATGGGACCTGGAGATTGGAACAGCTGGAGATTGGAAACAGCGTTCTTAGGTTTAGGAGGCAGGCACCTTAACGGTTAAGCCATCTCTCCAGCCCTTGTTTGTTTGTTTGTTTGTTTTTGTTTTGTTTTGCTTTAGTTTTTCTTTTGTTGTTGTTGGTTTTTTTTTTTTTTCAAGATAGGATCTCACTTTAGCTCAGGCTGATCTGGAACTCACTCTGTAGTCCCAGGCTGTCCTTGAACTCATGGCAAACCTCTGCCTCTGGAGTGCTGGGATTAAAGGCATGCATCAGCCGGGCGTGGTGGCTCACGCCTTTAATCCCAGCACTTGGGAGGCAAAGGTAGGAGGATCACCATGAGTTCAAGGCCACCCTGAGACTACATAGCTAATTCCAGGTCAGCCTGGACCACAGTGAGACCCTACCTTGAAAAAATAAATAAATAAATAAATAAATAAAGTGTAGTGATGCATGCCTTTATTTTTATTTATTTATTTATTTATTTATTTATTTATTTATTTATTTATTTATTTTAGACAGAGTCTCATGTAGCTCAGGCTGGACTGAATTATGTAGCTACCTTTCCAGTACTAGGATCACCTGCATATGCTACTATACCTAGCATGCATGTACACAGGTGTTTATGGCTGCTTTAGTCATAATTGTTAACATTGGAAGTAGGAGTTTTAGGATATAGCTCAGTGTTAAAGCATGTGCTTAGCATGTTTGGTGCATGTACTACACCAAAATGAAACAAACTGTCCTTTGGTAGGTGAATAAAGACATACGATCCCCATGTCATGTGGACAAAAGTGTTACACAGTGTATGACCAAAACAAATGCTCTGACATATCACAAGCCTTTCATCACATGACTCTCCATCTACGAAGTAACATCCTCTGATGCACATGTTGGATGGCTA
Source organism: Orientallactaga bullata (assembly GCA_004027895.1). NCBI lineage: Eukaryota > Metazoa > Chordata > Mammalia > Rodentia > Dipodidae > Orientallactaga > Orientallactaga bullata. Next base: position 20,845 of record PVKW010033684.1, read on the forward strand.
ATAAATTTACCTAGAATTACCACCTGGTCCATTTATTTCTCTTTTTTTTGGCAGGAACAATTGTTTTAAGGTAATAGAAATAGTGATAGCATATTTAGAAATAGAAAAGCACTCCTGAGTATGGGAGTGGGCAAGTAAGTTGAAAAAGTCATATACCCCAAAAAACTGGCAGTAGGAATTTTAAAAACATGCTTGCCCAGGTTGGTGGCATATGCTTGGAATCCCAGCACTTTGGATCATGAGTGGATCATGAGTTCACGCCAATCCTCAGGCTGCATAGTAAGCTCAAGGCCAGACTGGAATTTATGAAACACTTTCAAAAAGCACAAAAGGAATTTTAATATGCTTTTCTCTAAAAGATAGCAATATTTTAAAATGAAACTTGTAACCAAAATTGAACTTGTAACGCTGGGCAAGCCTGTGCTAGAGTGAGACCCTATTGCAAAAAAAAAGCCATTTTAAAAATTGAACTTGTGACCGGGCATGATGGTGCACACCTTTAATCCCAGCACTGGGGAGGGAAATGTAGGAATGCTGCTGTGAGTCTGAGGCCGGCCTAAGACTACATAGTGAATTCCACATCAGCCAGGGATAGAGCAAGACCCTACCTCAAAAAACAAAACAACGAAACAAAATTGAACTTGTAATACAGAATGTGCATATCTGTCACTAAGATTTTCAAGGAAATCACACTTTCTTGAAAGTCATTTATACCAACTATGTCATCACAACTTTTGGAAAACCTGGGTGAAGGCTATAAGGGAACTTTAAAAATTAATTTTTGCAGAGCTTGATGGCACATACTTTTAGTCCCAGCACTCAGGAGACAGAGGTAGTAGGATCACTGTGAGTTTGAGACCAGCCTGGGAGTATAGAGTGAGTTTTCCAGGTCAGCCTGGACAAGAGTGAGACTTTACCTCAAAAAAAAAAAAAAAAAAAAAAATCAGCTTTTATAAGCCTAAACTGATTTCAGAATAAAAAGTATTTTAATGACAGTAATTGCTGTCTTCTAAGAATCTCTGTTGCTCTTCTAAATATTTTTAAATAATGTATTTAAAAATAAATTCTAGACTTTTGACAAGATTGTTACATGATTCACTGTATCCACCATATCTCTTGGTAGTAGAGTCAAAAGCCCAATCATAGTTGCATACTTTATGTTCCTAGCAAGTTTCCCTGTACCAAGACTAATAAACTACCACAATTTGTTAAGATCCTGTTCCTTGTGGCTTAAGGAATTTTTTTTTCCTGCCAGTAAATTAAATAGGTTAGGTAATGGTTTATATTCAGTGTCAATTTGACAAACCTAGACTCACACAGGATGTGAACTTCTGGGCATGCCTGTGAGAGATTATCTTGATTAGGTTAATTGAAATGAGAAAACACACCTGTCGTATGGCATTTTTCCTTTAGGCATAACATGAAGCCAGCTTGAGGTAAAGAATATTTTGAGGGTAGAGAGATTGCTGAGTGGTTAAAGTTACTTGCTTGCAAAGCCTGATGACCTGGGTTCAGTTCCCCAGTACCCACATAAAGCCAGATACACAAAGTGGCACATGCATCTTAAATTCATTTACAGAGACAGGAGGCCCATTCTCTCCCCTCCCCCCTCCCCCCCTGTCAAATTAATATTTTGAGGCAGGACCTCACTGTAGCCCAGGCTGACCTGGAATTCACTATGTAGTCTCAGGCGGGCCTTCCAATTCATGGATCCTCCTACCTCTCCTTGCAAGTGCTCCACATTCTTTTTTAATTTAAACCAGGTGTGGTGGTGCATACCTTTAATCCCAGCACTTGAGAGGCAGAGGTAGGAGGATCCATGAATTGGACGGCCCGCCTGAGACTACATAGTGAATTCCAGGTCAGCCTGGGCTACAGTGAGGTCCTGCCTCAAAATATTAATTTGACAGGGGGGGAGGGGAGAGAATGGGCCTCCTGTCTCTGTAAATGAATTTAAGATGCATGTGCCACTTTGTGTATCTGGCTTTATGTGGGTACTGGGGAACTGAACCCAGGTCATCAGGCTTTGCAAGCAAGTAACTTTAACCACTCAGCAATCTCTCTACCCTCAAAATATTCTTTACCTCAAGCTGGCTTCATGTTATGCCT
>PVKW010033685.1:0-11191 GCA_004027895.1 Orientallactaga bullata
AGCAACTGCTTAACCACTAAGCCATCTCTCCAGCCCTCAAATAAATATTTTAAAAAGTTTATTTGAGAGACAGAATGAGCATGCCTGGGTCCTTTGGCTTTGCAGGCAAGCGTCTTAACCACTGAGCAATCTCTCCAGCCTCCTTCTTCCCTTTTTTTTATTTGAGAGAGACAGAAACAGAGGAAGAGTCAGATAGAATGGATGCGCCAGCAGCCTCTCAGGTGCTGTGAACAAACTCCAGACACGTGCACCCCCTTGTGGGCAAGTGTGGCATTGCACCCTTGCATCACTTTTTGTGTCCGGCTAAACGTGGCACCTGGAGATTGGAACAGGTGTTCTTATGCTTGGCAGGCAGGCACCTTAACTGCTAAGCCATCTCTCCAGCCTTCTTGTATCATTTTTAAGTGATTTGTCCCCCCACAAGTGTATAACCCTCACCGCTTAACCAGCTTGAAACATTATGGGGAGACTGATTTTCAGTGGTTGTCAGGTGAGTTGAGTGGTCCCTGGGCCTGACATGGTATATGTAATTAATACACAGCCTTCACAGAGGTTCTAGTTCCAACTCCCAAGGAAGGTGAAGTAGTGAGGTGAGACAGCGTTGGGAATTAAGCTGCCTGAACTCAGCCACCGGGTCAGGGCTGAGTGGCAGGCCAGATAGTAGCCTCAGCAGGCTGCCTTCAGGGGCAGGGGTGGCCTTGGGGGCATGGATGCCTGGTTTTGACAGGGCTCCCTGGAGGTTTTCCGAGTCAGAGGATGGATGGCAGGGGACATCCGCCAGTGTGAAGGAGCACGCACACCACCAGGGGCTGAGACATATGTTTGGAATAGTATTTCCAGTTTTAAGTTTTAAAAATAGATTTGTGATGCATTTTGTGTTTCTTTGTAAACAAAGATCAAAGTTGGCTTAAAAAAAAATGGTGTGGTTGCCTGAGGCAGGGAGAATTGTATTTTCACTCACTCAGTCTCTCACATGCAGCTTGTAACGAGGAGCACACTGTGCTCTTTGGCAGACGCTGACACTTAGGCTGCTAATTATAACACTTTACAGTTGGGGGTTAGTTGTCTGCTGTTGGCAAATACATCCGTAAGGAAAGGAGGTCCCAGTGCCATCAGAGCATCACACCCTCCCAGGTCCTGAGAGGCCAAGGCTTATTTTCAGCACCCCCTCATCCAGAGACACATCACTGTTCCACCCCCTCCCCACATTAGGGCCTGCATTTCCTCTGCCACCTATGGAGCAACTCCGCAGTTCCATGATCTTGGCCACCTCCTCGGCGTGGCCTGCCAGACCTCCCTGTGCCCGGGCTGGAAGCTTTGCAAATGGCCTGCCTTTATCTTGTCCAGATTTCCTTCCTCGCTGGCATCTTGGAGTGGACTGTCTGCCTTACATTTAAGTGCCTAGGTCAGGGTCTGGCATGTACAAGGTGCTCGGTGAATACAGCATGTATATTGTACACTCACTTCTATCTCCTCCTTTCTTTTCCCGCTGCTCCTTACAGCTGTTTTAACCACACGTTCACACAGACATAAAAGGTCATGGTCAAGTGAAGTTCAGTCCCTGCTCAGCGTCAGCTATGCATGCGTCTTCCTTAGATCAGAAACGGCCCACAGAGAACCATGCCGTCTTGCCCGCTGCACGTCCATTTATAAATCTGCTGTTGTGGTTTGCCGATGAGTACGTTCTGCAGGAAGCCTCATGAAGACCAAGGGCTTACATCCACGCTGTTTGTAAAATGAGGGAGGGAAGGAGGGTGTTGGATGCAACAGACCAGCTCTGGCTTCTCAGCAGCCAGGCCTGTCACTGTGCCACACATACAAAAAAGACTAGATTTGTCTGACTGGAAGCCAGAGTGTTAGCAGATTAATTTCTATGACGCATCATAGAACAGTCGCTTGGATAGAGAGCATAGTTTTTTCTTCCAAGGCTTGAATCCAAGTATGGTGGTGGTGTCCAGACACGTAAATTGCTGATCCCATCTATATTAGTTAGAAGGAAAGGGAAGGAGCGCCCTAAGCTATGAGACAGAGGATCTCATTCAGAGGCACACAGTGTCTCTAAGCCCATACAGAATGCAGGTGGTTATGTGATGTTTGTGGCTGGGCAGCCGTGCATCCCAAGCAGGAGGACTGGCCATCATCATGCTCCAAGGGAGATTCCTGGGAACCTGGGGGTGGGGCGCTCTGTGACCCCGTATTTGTACTCTGTCGGGGCCTGTCTGAATACAGCTGGAACTTTGGTGACTAGCCTTTGGGGCTTTGTTGCTGCCAGTAGTGGGGACCTTGGTCCCAAGTGTCCTTTGTGTGGTGGTTACAGAAGGGGCTCCTGTGGCTGGGGAAGCGCTTTGGGGGCTCTGAGCATTCTGTGCATGTCCTCCCTTCTCAGCCAAGTGCAGGCCCCTGCCACGTCTGCTGCTATAGTTGAGGAAGCCAGAAGTCCGGTTTCTGACTCTCCCAAGGAGAAGACCGGAATGCCCTTGTATCCTTCCTCATCTTGGCTGGATGCCCCTTGGCTACAGGCTTGCAGAGCTCAGCCCAAGCTTATCTTCCGGCATTTGTTGACCGAGTGCTCACTGCACTGCTTGCAGAGATCCTGGAGAAATGGGCTGTGCTTAGAAAGTCCCCGGGGAGAAGAGAAGTGTCCATGATGATGGACATTCTAGGTTGTGAGGTGGGGTGACAGCATGCTCCAGAGTGCAGAGGGGATAAAGAATCCTGCCTGGGCAGGCCAGGAGAGCTTCCTGCAGGAGGTGGTGTTTGAGCAGGGCTTTGAGGAGCTCTTAGCTTTCTGTCACTAGAACTAATAATACCTGAGATGATTACCTTACAGAGACACAAGGTGTGTTTCAGCTCACGGTGTTGCCTGTTGCAGCCTATGTATGAGTCAATTACCCCTGAAGTTTAGGCCTTCAACACATGGGTCGTTGGGGGATGTTTCAGATGCAAGGACAGTGGTGAGGGAGGTGTCCTAAGTAGAGATACACTGGAAACCCCACAGGGAGCACAGGTCCAAAGCAAGGAGGAAGGCTTGGGACACTCGTAACTCCTTGGTGAAGCCTCTCACTTAACTGTCTTAGTATTGGCTTACTCCTGATGGGGGTGGCCTTCAAGGTTTTCTGGATCCCATAGAAACCACCCTTCCCATAGCCCACAGCCCAGCTCCGCACAGCCAAATGTGCTTATGTGCTCAAGCCTCCTGGCCACCCTGCCAAGGGCTCGGGCTCTGCTTGTCATGTTCTCTTGCTGCCAAGCTCACTCTCCTGAGATTGAAAAGGCTCTTCCTTTCTTTCCCAGCTGCCTGCGGCCCTGCCCTCTCGAGAGCACTGCCCACTGAGGTGCCATGGCTGATGAGGGGCTGCTGAGCTATTCTTGTGTTCTTTTCCAGCTTGCCCTCATGACTTTTTTTTTCCTTTGGTTTTTTTGAGGTAGGGTCTCGCTCTAGCCCAGGCTGGCCTGGAACTCACTATTTTATAGTCTCAGGCTGGCTTCGAACTCACAGTGATCCTCCTACTTCTGCCTCCTGAGTGCTGGGATCAAAGGTATGTGCCACCATGCTTGGCACTCTTGTTACTTTCATTTCATTTCTCCTTTACTTTCTATTATTTTAAAAAATTATTTATTTATTTGTTTATTTGTTTATTTATTTGAGAGAGAGAGAATGAGCACGCCAGGACCTCCAGCCACTGCAAACAAACTCCAGACAAAACATGGCCCCATTGTGCATCTGGCCTACGTGGGAACTGGAGAATCAAACCAGGATCCTTTGGCTTCACAGGCAAACGCCTCAACTGCTAAGCCATATCTCCAGCCCTCTATTTTTTTAAAAAATTTTTTATTTATTTATTTTTGGAGAGAGACACAGAGAAACGGATAGAGAGGGAAAGGAAGACAGATAGAGATGGGCGCGCCAGCAGTCTCTCAGTTGCTGTGAACGAAATCCAGATGCGTGTGCCCCCTTGTGGGCAAGTGCGGCATTGAGCCCTTGCGTCACTTTGCATCTGGCTAAACGTGGGACCTGGAGATTGGAACCGGGTTCTTAAGCTTAGCAGGCAGGCGCCTTAACCTCTAAGCCATCTCTCCAGCCCAAAAATATTTTTTGTAATTGCAAAACATGAGGGTACTCTGTATGAGGAGGGAGATATGAGTGAGTGATGGGTAACCTTTTTCATCACTTTGGCTGAATTTGGAGTTACCTCGGAGATACATGTGTGGGGGTGTATCCAGAGAGGTTTAAACTGAAGAGAGAAGACCCACTCTGAATATGGATGTGGGTGACCCCATACCATGGCTGAGGTGCTGGACTGAAGTAGGGAGCCAGCTGAGCCCTGGAATTCATCTCTTGTTTCCTGACTGTAGATGCAGTGTGGCCAGTCACCCACCTCATGCTCCTACCACCTTACCTTCCCCACTATGATGGACTGGATCCCTGTGAACTATGAGCCAGAATACGCCCGGCGTTCCTCCTACCTCAGCCTCCCGAGTGCTGGGATTCAAATCCCTCCTCTTGCCAGCATTTCATGCATTCCTGCGTGGCCCATGAGAGGACAGGTTCAGAAAAGCCCCCAGCTGTTCTTTCCTGCTTCTGTGCTGTTCGCTGGTTCAGAAACGTGTCCTTTGGTCAGGCTGCTGTGCTGGGTGGAAGCCCGTGTCCTGCCCTTAAGAACAGGCCGTGCTTGCTCCCCGGAGCTCCCCGTGAGTGCAGCAGCCCGCCCAGGGCCAGCCCTCTGGTCAGCCTCGCCTGCCTGGATACCAGGTTTTGTTTGGTAAACTTGCCTGCATGGTGGGAACTCGGAGCCTCCCTCCACCACCACCACCATGGCCTCCAGTAGGTCTGCTTTCTGCGGCTGCAGCTTTCCCAGGAGGAGGAGAAGAAAGGAGGCGGAGATGTTGTTTTTCAAAGGTCTCTGTGTTCACCCCTGATGTCTGGGCCTGGACTTTGCCACCCGGTGCTAGGAGGGGACCCTCGCTCTGACCTTCCTCTGCTCCCAGCCCCTTGCCTCTTCTGGGTAAAATCCTCTGAGTTGAATGCTCTTGTTGGTGTTCCTGCTGTCTGGGTCTTGGTTGCTTGGTGCTAGGCGGTGAACTTGCTCTTGAGCTCCGTGGTCCCGACTGGCTCGTCAGGCAGGGATGGGGCATCACTTTTTGTGGTAATGGTGTTCTGAGATTCACTTGGTTTCAAATCCTGAGTTGCCTGGGAAAGCTATCCTCTGCCCTGTGTGGTGGTCAGGGTATAATAGGCAGGCTCAGTATGGGAAATGGGGACACTGGGATTGGAGCACTAGTCGGGGTGTGTTTTTTTTTTTTTTTGGTTTTTCGAGGTAGGGTCTCACTCTGGTCCAGGCTGACCTGGAATTCACTATGTATTCTCAGGGTGGCCTCGAACTCACAGTGATCCTCCTACCTCTGCCTCCCAAGTGCTGGGATTAAAGGCGTGCGCCACCACGCCCGGCTATAATCAGGGTGTTTTTAGGGGACCCCTGCCCCATTTCATAGAGATGTGCGGCTCTGTGCCTGCCATAGTGCACCATTGATAAATATTTGTTGAATGACTAAATGAGCAAGTGGGGATGGGGTTGCCTGGTTCTCTCAGTGCCAGGTGGACACATGGGAGTATATGCAGTAATGTTATGGGTGTAAGAATTCTGGCAAGGGTTGCCCCCACCCCCAGCATGTGAGCCTGCTTCCTGTCCTGTGATGGGAAGCACAGATAATAGTGGCCATCCCATGTGCCCACCCACAAGGAACTCTGTATGCATGGCTCACTGGCAGAGTGCCCATGGAAGGCACCCTTGACTGCACAAGTAATAAGAAACAGCTCTCCTCATGCTAGGCAGAGCCCTTGTGAGGCCCTCGGGTCTTTGGCTGAACCTGTACGATAGGTAGAAATGGAGTCATGTTGAAACTGCCATCTTCACAAATAATAGAGCGCCATAATCATGCTCATGAAATGTCATGCCCGACCGGCTGGGATAGCTGGGCTCCTTCATGACTGCTTTTTTCAACAGAAGGCCAGGGAAGGAGAAGGTAGTGGTCCATCGTGGTGTGTAAGCACAATGCAGCATGACTAAGAAAGATCTGTCTGCTTCCCAGCAAGAGAAGAAACTGAAACCATTCTCCTAGCTGACCTCCCATAACGGTTAACATCAGTCAGTGAACACGGGGACAAGTTTGCACAATGTGAGTGTGGGGGTGACAGGGAGTTAGGTGGGACTGGACAGCAGACCTACGAACAGATCTTTGTTTTGGGTCAGCCTTGCTGAGTCTCACTCTTTCTGATTTTTAATCTATTTTTAAATAATTTTATTTATTATTATTTATTAGCAACAGACAGAGAAAGAGGCAGAGAGAGAGAACAGACGCACTGGGGCCTCCAGCCATTGCACACGAACACCAGATGCACGTGCCACCTTGTGCATCTGGCTTATGTGGGTACTGGGGAATTCAGCCTTGAACCAGGGTCCTTAGGCTTCACAGGCAAGTGCTTAACCGCTAAGCCATCTCTCCAGCCCTGATTTTTAATATTTATTTATTTATTTATTTATTTATTTATTTATTTTGAGACAGAGAAGAAGAGAGCAGGGGAGGGAGAGAAGAACGAATGAATAAATGAATATGAGAATATGGGTATACCAGAGCGTCCTGCAAACAAACTCTAGAACATGTCCCATTTTGTGCATCTGGCTTTTGTGGGTACTGGGGAATCAAACTTGGGCCATCATACTTTGCAAGCAAGTGCCTTTAGCTGTTGAGCCATCTCTCCAGCCTCACCCTTGTTTCAAGAAGGAAATGGTAGCTGGGTGTGGTGGTGCACACCTTTAATCCCAGCATTTGGGAGGCAGAGGTAGGAGGATCCTTATGAGTTTGAGGCCACCCTGAGAATACAGAGTGAATTCCAGGTCAGCCTGAGCTAGAGTGAGACCCTACCTCTGGGACAAAAAAAAAAAAAAAAAAAAGAGGAGGAGGAGAAGGAGGTGTGACCTGTGCTTTTGGGTCTGCTTTGGCTTAACTCATGTGGTACTGAAGTGCAGCTGTGGTGGCTTGAGGTAGAGAGGCAGCTTACCTCAACCAGGTCAGGCCAGTCCTGGGTGTAAGAGCTGGGTGGATGGTTTTCAGGCCTTGACCAGTATGATTGTGGAGGCTGAGTCAGCAAGACAGGAGTGGATTTCCCCACTCATCTCTGACCAACAGTCATGGCTTCCTTCCTGCCCCCCTGCAAGGCAGAGCTGGGGCAGGAAGGGCTTCCTCAGAAAGCAGAGCTTGCCTGCCCTTCAGCTATTGTTCACAGATGACCAGATTCATTTCTGAATCCACAAATGAGGTGGACTCTAAACATTCCAGTGGTTGCATCTTAGCCAGAGACAGAGCAGAAAGGGACTTGGGGTACAGTGCCGGACCGTCATGGAAGATGGGTTTTCTTTCCCATGCTGTGACATCCATGGGTTGTCACTCTGCAGAGCTCTGTGTTCAGGACTCTTGAGGCCAAGTTCATAGTGGTATGATTCCTAACCATGTCTGCATGGACTCCAGGTGGATAGTCTGGGCTCTTCCTCCCATGGCCTAATTCAGCACACACACACACCCCTTTTTTTTCGAGGTAGGGTTTCACTCTAGTCCAGGCTGACCTGGAATTCACTATGTATCCTCAGGGTGGCCTCGAACTCACAGTGATCCTCCTACCTGTGCCTCCTGAGTACTGGGATTAAAGGCATGTGCCACCATGCTCGGCAACCCCCTGTTTTTTTTTGGGGGGGGTGCTTTCGAGGTAGGGTCTCACTCTAGCCCAGGCTGATCTGGATCTCACTCTAGTTCAGGGTGGCCTCAAACTCACAGTGATCCTCCTACCTCTGCCTCCTGAGTGCTAGAATTAAAGGTGTGTGCCACCACGCCCGGCTCATATGCGTGTGCGTGTGTTATTTATTTATTTATTTATTTATTTATTAGAGAGGGGACAGATAGAGAATGAGTACACCAGGGCCATCAGACATTGCAAATGAATTCTAGATGTGCATCTGGCTTAGGTGGGTACTAGGGAACTGAATCTGGATCCTTAGGCTTTGCAGGCAAGCGCCTTAACTGCTAAGCCATCTCTCCAGCTCCCTCAACTCCTCTTCATAAGTGTCCAGCCACATTTCTCTTCCCACGTCCATCCTGTGCCATGAGTGAGATCGGGTGGACCCCTCTGTGTTGGAAGCTGGTTACTGAACACATCTTTTGGTTGATACACATTTGACCTGTTTATCTTCCTTCCAGCCCTGCTGACAAGGGCTGGGGTGACTTTTTATGTCAGGACTGCAGCAGGCAGGTGGTGAGATAGTGAGGCTTTCCTGAGACTGCACCATTGGTTCAGGCTGTCTGGAAGTTCCCAGGGATTCCCTGCGCTCTACAACATAGACTTGGTAGGCACAGGAGATGTCGATGTTTTTTTTTTTTTTTTATTATTATTATTATTATTATTATTATTATTATTATTATTATTATCTCGGAGAGAGAGAGAGAGAGGGGGAGAGAAGGAGACAGAGATGGGAGCGCCAGCAGTGTCTCAGCTGCTGCGAATGAAATCCAGATGTGCGCGCTCCCTTGTGGCCAAGTGCGGCATTGCGCCCTTGCGTCACTTTGCAGCTGGCTAAACGTGGGACCTGGAGATTGGAACTGCTGGAGATTGGAACCAGTGTTCTTAGGGTTAGGAGGCAGGCGCCTTAACCCCTAAGCCATCTCTCCAGCCCTGTCAATGTTTTTTACTCCACCTCTGGGGGTTGCTCATGACTCATCTGACCTCGAAATCCACATGGTTTTATCCTCTGCACACACTACGTCCCATCAGAAAACCAGCTCTAGACGTTAGGATTGGTGAACATCACTCTCTTTTTACCTGAGGGCCTTTGTACATGCTACTTCCTGGGCCTAGAGGCCTTGCCTGATTCCTACTGCAAATGGGGAGTCCTTTCTCTCGGTTTCCAGAACATGTGTCAGCTGTTTTGAAACTGCAGGTCTACTTGTCCGGGCCCCTGTCTGTCTGTATTCAGGGGGCGGTTGATGGTCATGCTCTTAGCACAAAGCAGGCACTTGGCAGGGAGTTGTCTGTCGCCAGCCTGCTGACCAAGTCACTGAGCCCTGCTTGCTGTCAGGGACCCAGGAGAGGCTTCTGGTGTGGTGGTGGTGGGGTGTGTGTTTTGAAATTACTCAAAACCCACAATCTGGGAGATTTATGAAAATAGCTTTTTTTTTCTTACTACAGAAATCCTGAAAGAATTGGGGGAACTTGGGCTTTTTCCTCCCAGACTCTTGTAGGAAGGAATCTGTCCCAGCAAAAGCCCAGGCTGCATGTTATGGAAGCAGGTGGGAGGCAGCCCAGCCCTGCTACCTCTGAGTGTGGCATGGAGATCTTAAGACACTGCTCAATGCCAAGGGCTTTTTTAAAAAAAATTATTATTTTCCATAAACATTCCCTTAAATATAGTGTGTGTGTATGGGTGTGCCAGGGCCTTGTACTACTGCAAATGCATTTTCACTCTAGACACAAGTACCACTTTTGTATCTGACTTTACATGGCTACCAGTGAACTGAATCCTAGCCAGCAAGCAGGCTTTGCAAGCAAGTACCTTTAGCTGCTGAGTCATCTCCTCAGCCCCACCAGTGAAATTTCTTCTAAGCTTAATTCTCTACTTTAAGCCCTCTTCCCTTGCTACAAAGGTAGGTACACAAGAATCCATATTTTCTAATCAAGCTCTGGATCACATTTAGCTATTGGTTCTGTTTTGTCTTATTTTGAAATAGTCTCATGATGCAGCCCAGGCTGGCCTTGAACTCATGATCCTCCTACCTTGACCATGCCTGGATCTCTGGTTTTCCCTTGATGTCTGATGGCTGCTCTGGAGAATGAGCCACTCAGGGTAGCATGGGTGAATGCACGGTGCTAAAGGAGTACAGCTTTTGCTCTGTCTTCGAGCAGCTTCAGAGTATAGTTTTGAGTCCTCTCGTGTGTAGAGTTCTAGACTCTTCTTTCCTATATTCACTATGTAGTCTCAGGCTGGCCTTGAACTCACAGCTATCCTTCTTTTCTTACCTATGCCTCCTGAGTTCAGGGACTAAAGGCATGTGCCACCACACCTGGCTTACTTAATCCCATTACTTACTTACTTACTTACAAGGGGAGACAGAGAATGAATGAGTATGGGTACACCAGGGCCTCTAATTGCTGCACATAAACTCCAGATGCATGTGCCACTCTGTGCATCTAGCTTTGTGTGGGTACTGGGGGAATTGAACCCCGGTCCTTAGGCCTTGCAAACAAATGCCTTAACTGCTGAGCCATCACTCCAGCTCCCTTTTTTGTTTTCGATTTTTTGTTTTTGACAGCAATTACACATCTTTATGAGCTGCAGTGTGATATGTTGGTGCCTTTGTAGTGTGTATTAATCAACCCAGCATCCTTAGGTTACCCATCAGCTCAAACATTGCAGTGAGAACACACAAGTCCTCTCGGTCCTTCAAGCTGTTTGAAATGTACCATGCAATACTGTGAACTGTAATCTTCTTGTGTGCAGTAGAACACCCTAACCACCATAACTCACTCCTCCCATCTAGTAGTGACTGTCCCCGTGAGCCCACCTCTTCCCATTGTTTAGTTTGCTGTTCTAATGGATCATCAGAGTTGTTTGAATTACTCTAAAGGATGATATAATTAGATCCTTTGGGCTTTGGCCGTGTATAGTACATCGATTTTTCTGCATGGGCTCACGGCTGTTGAGGTATTTTCTTTTTCTTTTCCTTCTTTTCTTGTTTTTCAAGGTAGGGTTTTATTGTAGCCCAGGCTGATTTGGAATTCACGATGTAATCTCAGGGTGGCCTCGAACTCATGGTGATCCTCCTACCTCTGCCTCCCGAGTGCTGGGATTAAAGGTGTGTGCCACTACGCCTGGCTCCTTGAGGCATTTTCTTCCCATGCCGTAGCCTCTGGTTACACATCAGGGAAGCATGGACGAGGGCTGTGTCTCACTGTAGGAAGAGGGGCCAGTACCTTCCTGTCCATTCAAGGGCATGTGTAGCAGTTACCTTCTTGTTTCTGGGCAAAACACCCAACCAGAAGCAGTTTATGTGAGGAAAGGTGTGGTAGTTTGAATATATGTCCCCCAATATATTCAGTATTTTATTAGTTATAGTTTGCATCTGCAATCACCTTGCTAGAGGCAAT
>PVKW010033685.1:11291-23154 GCA_004027895.1 Orientallactaga bullata
TGTGTGACCTTTTGGCTGTAGTTTTGCTCTGTGTGCTGTGGTGGCTGGTTGGCTTTCTCTCTCTCTGTTTGGCCCTGTGAAGAGCAGGCTGCTTTTCCTGCCTTTATGGAACTTCCCCTGGATCTGTAAGCTTCAATAAATAATATCCCTTCCTCCATAACTGTGCCTGGTCTGGAAGTTCATCTCAGCGAACCTGAAGTTGTCTGCTACAAAAGGGTCTATTTCAGCTTACAGTCTTGAGATGAAGCTTCACATGGTAGAAGCAGCATGGGGGCTGGAGAGATGGCTCAGTGGTTAAGGCACTTGCCTGCAAAGCTAAAGGACCCAGATTCGATTCCTCAGTAACCACGTAAGGTGGCATGTGCGTCTGGAGTTTGTTTGCAGTGGCTGCAGGTCCTGGCATACCCATTCTATCCCCCACCTGCCACAAGGAAATAAATAAATAATATATAATAATCATATAAATATATTTATATTTACATATAAATATAAATAATAAATCTCTCTCTCTCTCTCTCTCTCTCTCTCCATATATATATATATATATATATATTTTTTTTTTTTTTGGTTTTTTGAGGTAGGGTCTTACTCTAGACCAGGCTGACCTGGAATTCACTATGTAATCTCAGGGTGGCCTTGAACTCATGGCAGTCCTCCTACCTCTCCTGAGTGCTGGGATTAAAGGTGTGCACCACCACACCCAGCTAATATTTATATGTTTTGAAAAAATGAAAAGTATGTCAGAACATACAACAGCAGTGTGTCATATCTTGTCACATCAGTGGGGGAAGCAGCATGACTACCTGAGCTCTCAGCCTGGCTTGGTCACTCCAAGTTGTGTTCTGTTTCAAAGTCTCAGTTTTCTGCATCTATAAAATGAAGACAGCTGGCCTGGGTGATGGGTAGGGTTTCCATTCAGGTTTATAAAAGGGGAAAAAAGGGTGAGGAGATGGTTCAGTGGTTAAAGACACTTTCTTATAAAGGCTGATGGCCTGGGTTCAATTCCCCAGTACCCACGTAAAACCAGATGCACAAAGAGGCACGTGTATCTGGAGTTCGTTTGCAGCAGCTAGAGGCCCTGGGGAGCCTATTTACTCCCTTCTTTCCCCTCTCTGTCTCTTCTCTGTTTCTTTCTGCTTGAAAATAAATTTAAAAAAATAATGTGGGTTGGAGAGTTGGTTTAGTGGTTAAGGTGTTTGCCTGCAGAGCCTAAGGACCCAGGTTCGATTTCCCAGGACCCATGTAAGCCAGATGCACAAGATGATGCATGTTTGCAGTCGCTAGAGGCCCTGTCACGCCCATTTTCTCTCCTCCCCAAATAAATAAATAAAACATTAAAAAATAATGTGTAACCAAGTGTGGCAGTGCGGGCCTGTAATCCCAACACTTGGGAGACTGAGGCAGGAGGATTACAAGTACCAGGCCAGCCAGGACTACATAGCAGAACTCTGTCTTAAAAAAAAAAAAAAAAAAAAAAAAAAGGCCAGGTGTGCTAGCACATGCCTTTAATTCCAGCACTTAGAAGACAGAGGTAGGAGGATTGATGTGGGTTTGAGACCACCCTAAGACTACATACAGGTCAGCTTGGGCTACAGTGAGACCCTACCTCAAAAACAAAAACAAAACAAAACAAAAAAAAGCTGAGTGTGGTAGTGCATGTCTTTAATCCCAGCACTCAGGAGACAGAGATAGGAGGATTGCTGTGAGTTGGAGGCCAGCTCGAGAGGACATAGTAAATTCCAGGTCAGCCTGGGCTAGAGCAAGATCCTACCTCAAAAAATCAAAAATAAAATAAAATAAAGACATTCATTGTCTATGGTTTGCTTTAGGAATACTCCAGTCATGCACTGAACCTCAAAAAAAGGAGGTTAAGCTGGAGAGATGGCTTAGCGGTTAAGGCATTTGCCTGAGAAGCCAAAGGATCCTGGTTTGATTCTCCAGGACCCATGTAAGCCAGATGCACAAGGGGCATGTGCATCTGGAGTTTGTTTGCAGTGGCTGGAGGCCCTGGTGTGCCCATTCCCTCTCTGTCTGCCTCTCTTCTCTCTCTCTCTCTCTCTCTGTTTGCAAATAAATAAATGAAAAATTTAAAGAAAGGAGGTGGTCATGGATGGATTAGGGAGGCAGAATGTTGTAGCCTGCCCTTCCTTGTCTGTCAGGAATCTCACATATTAACCATGCTACAAATTGTTTGTTTGGTTTTGGTTTTTCGAGGTAGGGTCTCACTCTAGCTCAGGCTGGAATTCACTCTGTAGTCTCAGGCTGGCCTCAAACTCACGGTGATCCTCCTACCTCTGCCTCCTGAGTGCTGGGATTAAAGGCGTGCGCCACCATGCCCGGCTTATTCTACAAGTTGTTACTGAAGTGTAGAGGTCTGTTAATTATCATAGAGCTATTTATGAAGGACTTAAATCGAAAAGGCCTTCAAATAGCTATGCCCAGAATTCACATGTGGTAATAAAAAAATAAGTGAACTCGATGGGTGTGGTGGTGCACGCCTTTAATCCCAGCACTTGGGAGGCTGAGTAGGAGGATCAATGTCAATTCAAGGCCAGCCTGGGACTACAGAGTGAATTCCAGATCAGGCTGGGCTAGAGAGAGACCCTACCTCAAAGAAAGAAAAAAAAAGTGAACTCATGTAGGAAATAGATGAGAGTGGCGATTACTTGGTACTGATGTTTGTCTTTGTGGTCTTGAGCTTATCTGATCCCCTCCCCCCAAAGCAAACATGCATCCCTGGGGCGTTTACTAGTGGATGCGCTTACTTAATGAAATACATTGCTCTTTTGTTGCAGGGAAGAGCATGGAGGAGATTAAGAAGGTGCTGCTGCTGGTACTGGGCTGTGCTGTCCAGGTAGGGCTGGGCCACAGGGGAGAGGCCTCAGGGATCCTGTGTGTTTGGATTTGTGGGAACACCACACACCCTTAGGCTAGAAATACAGCTGCCTTTAGTCCATTTCGACAGTGTGGGAGACAATGGCCACAGTTAGGTGGTCGTTGTTTCTAGCACCAGGCACCTTGTGCTGGAGGATGAATGGGGACCCCTTAGGCCAGGGTACCATTATCAAATTGTCTGCATTAAGGAAAAATACAGTGTAAAGGAGCTGCTCACTGTAGCCTGTGATCCAAAAAAGCAGTTACCCTCTAACAGTTTACAGATGGAGTACGCCCTCCACTGCCCTGACCCGGCTGTTTTTGCTTGTAAGGCGCATCCCAATGTTTTCACCTGGATGGTCTTCTGAAAGCAGGCTTCTGTAGGCGGTCGGAGGACAGTTTAGTTAGAAAGGAGTATTCCAGGCTGTGGTAGATGTGGACGTGGCCCAGTTTTACCCAACCTTGAAAAATGTGTACATGTGTAATCCCTTCATAGTGTGAGAGGAAAGAAGAGTTCATTGAAAGAATCAAACAGCTGGACATTGAGACCCAGGCCGGCATCGTGGCTCACATCCAGGAGGTAGGCATGGGGGGACTTGGCTGGGAACGCCGTGCTTGCAGGAGGCAGTGTGTCAACAGTGGAAAAGTTTAAAGACTACATCACCTTAAGCGATTTTGCTAATTTTAGGTTTCAGACACCACAGACAAATTGATTCTGTTCGGAAAGGTAGCCACCAGAAAGCTAAAATAAAGTAAGAATAAAAATAAAAGTTAAAAAAAAATCAACACCTCAGTCAAATCATTCTTTGCAGCTGCTTCTGCCTTATATGGACTCAGACTATTTTTAAGAGCTGTCAAGTGGTTTAGGCTCAGAATTTGATTTACAGGCCCTGAAAATGTATTCTGGCAAATGTCACCCTTTTCTGAATGGTTGATCTTTAAGAGAGATTCTCCGTGGCTGTCACTGATTCACAGAGGAGGCAGGCTGCCACCACATGGGCTGTCAAAGCCCATGAGTCCCAGAAGCATCCTCAGGGACTTGGGCCCCTGGGGTGGGACCCAAGGTCTTTACACTGCCATGGAGAAGGACAAGCCAGGTTTGAGGTCAGCAGAGAGGGCATTAACCGGAAAGATGGCTTCCCTGTGGGGCAGATGCCCACCTGGAATTTGTTTTGGTGCTGGGCACCGTGTGAGGACTCAGTGCTCAGTCTGATGGGATAGAGGAGATAAATGCTGGAACACAAGCAGGCAGGAGCTGCTGTGCAGGTGGCAGAGGCAGCCAAGTACGGAGCCCTCACAGTGGATGAGGTGGTATAGCCAGAGCTAGGCTTGCCTGGCCCCACAGTGGCTGGGGTGCCGCAGGATCATGAGTTATAAGGCAGGAGACAGATGTCCCTCATTGTGATCAGAGGTCCAGCAAAACTGATATCAGGAGAAAGTCCATATTTTTATAAACACTTTCACCCATAACTGGCCACCTGTTAGTCTAAGAACCATTCTGCCCTTTAATTTCCTCGTGCGTCTTGTTTTGAAAATGTTGTCTGCCTGGAGATGAGATCCCTTGTCACTCATTGCCCTTCGTACCCAGTCAGCAGGATATGAAAAAAACCAGCCCAGCATGATTATCAAATTTAGTGGCTGGCACTGGGACTGGCTTAGGAATTTATTGCTTTGTAAAAATCCAGGTGCTTGGCATTCATAAGGAAGCCATTTTCAGACTCGGAAGAGGAGCAAGAGTTTGAATTGAATGCCCAACGGGTGACTGTGACCCACTGGCACGGAGTCCCTGAAGCTTGCCCTCATAGCCTTAAAACTGAAGGTCTCCCAGCTTTAGCATAGACCAGACCAAGGACCCAGCCTTCAAATCCCAGCTCCCCTTGTCAAGGTAGCATGGGATGAGATTCATCCTAAGTCAGACATAATTGAGTGCTTCCCCAGTGGAACCCCGCTTTCCTTGGGTTTGCTTCCCCCTCCGAAGGTCTGAGCACTAGCTTGCTTTCTCTTCCCAAACACAAGAGACGGCAGGCATTTCCCTGGATCCTTGGCACTCTCCTCAGGAAAGGGGTGAAAGCAGGCTGCCCTCTGTGGCCTGTGGGAATGAGACAGGCTTGCTTTGACATTGCTTTAGATTGTGAATAGTTCCCCAGAGGAGCCCAAGCCTGCTAGATACCCACCCTTCTGACCCTGACCCACGACTGAACATATGTGTTCCACTTGCATTAGATTCTGTTTTGAGAAATAAGGTAAGTCTTGTTCCTCCTTGTCCCACCCAGAGGCTTACCTTCTTTGTGTTACAGATCGATGAGAGAGCTTGAGCGCTAATATCTTGTCATCTCTGGAAAGCAGAACAGGCTTGTCTTAGTGAAACCCTGCCTAAATCCATTTAAGAAGCCCTTTCTGCTTGCCACAAGGGCTTAATAATGTCAGTGTCTGGGGATTGAGGTGCTGTTCCTGCTGTGTGAATGAGGCATGAGGAGGGCTCTGATCTCTGCTTGGACCATATACTACGTGGCCCTGAGCAACAGGGCACTCAGGAACTCCACAGCAGCCTCCATAGTGCTGGACCTTGTGCCCGCAGGTGACCCACAACCAAGAGAACGTGTTTGACCTGCAGTGGCTGGAGCTGCCCGACGTGGCGCCAGAGGAGCTGGAGGCTCTGTCCAGGAGCATGGTCTTCCACCTCCGCAGGCTCATCGATGAGCGGGACGAGTGCACCGAGGTGCGCCTCTGGGGGCAGCTGTGCCTGATGGGATGGGTTCCAGGCATGGCCACCTCCCTTGTCTTCTCTCTCCCCCTTTGGTCTGTGTGCCTCCTGGCCTGCTGGTTAGAGTATAGTAGGGATGAGACATGAGTGATTCCCCTGGTTGCGTCCTCTGTGGTAAGTGGTCCTTGCAGGGACACTCAGGCTTTTTTTGGTCTCACTAGATAGCTTACCTCTCCTGCCTGCCTCCCAGTTCTCCACCTCTTGTCCCTAGACACTGGGCACTGAGCAGGATCCAGGGCACCCAACTGGACCCACTTATTTCCCCTCTGTCCACTTTTGACTGGTGCAGCTGATCGTGGACCTGACACAGGAGCGGGACTACCTCCAGGCACAGCATCCACCCAGCCCCACCAAGTCCTCCAGCGCTGACTCCACCCCCAGCCCCACCAGCAGTAGCCTGTCCAGCGAGGACAAGCAGCACCTGGCTGTGGAGCTGGCTGACACCAAGGCCAGGCTTCGGCGTGTCAGGCAGGAACTGTGAGTGCCCTTCGGTTTTTCTCTGCGTCTTTGTGGTTGTAGCCTACAGTTTGCCAACGTGAGAGGTGCAGGCTGTAGAGTTGTGCCCGTCACTGGCCCTGTGAGACCTGCCTGGGTAGAGAGGGCTTCTTCCAGTCCACAGTTGCTCACCTGGGGAGCTGCCTGCCTTCTCCCTGCATCTTCAGTCCCCACAGAACCCTGCCGTGGGCTCCTAGGCTGTGGCTGGCTTCTCTGTGTCTTGTACACTCAGAGGGCACCATGGGTGGTGAGTGGATGCAGTTTGCAAGTAAATGTTAGAAACAAGAATTAAAAAATTATTTTTTATTATTTTTTATTTATTTTTGGAGAGAGAGACAGAGATTAGAGAGGGGAGAGGGAGACAGAGATGGGCGCACCAGTAGTCTCTCAGCTGCTGTGAATGAAATCCATATGCGTGCGCCCCCTTGTGGGCAAGTGCAGCATTGCGCCCTTGCATCACTTTGCATCTGGCTAAACGTGGGACCTGGAGATTGGAACCACTGGACATTGAAACCATCGTTCTTAGGCTTAGCAGGCAGGCGCCTTAGCCGCTAAGCCATCTCTCCAGCCCAGAAACAGGAATTTAAGTGAAGAATATATTTTCATAGGCCATAGAAGTAGCTCACCCCCCCACCCCTCCAGGAGCTTGGCTCCCTCCTTTTTGCACTTTGGTCTTGGGAAGTGGCAGCATGGTCCCAGGGCCTGTGGAGAACACCTTCCCCTCCCACACACATACTCTGCCTCATTGTCCCTGCAGGGAGGAGAAGACAGAACAGCTTGTAGACACCAGACACGAGGTGGATCAGCTGGTGCTGGAGCTGCAGAAGGTTAAGCAGGAGGTGAGCATGAGGCCCGGGCCTGCCCATCCAGAGGGTGGAGGGCTGGGGTGCCCCACTGTCAGGTTCCAGAGAGCCAGGAATACAGCAAGCTGTGACAATGTGGGAGACCCTGCAGGCTAGCGCACACTGGAGAAAGGCCTTGGCCCTTTCTTCCTTTGTCACATGGATGTCCTAAGCTGGGTTCTCCGCCTTCCCTACCTTGCAGAACATCCAGCTGGCAGCTGATGCTCGGTCGGCCCGTGCCTATCGCGATGAGCTAGACTCACTGAGGGAGAAGGCTAACCGTGTGGAGAGGCTGGAGATGGAGCTGGTGCGCTGCAAGGAGAAGCTGCATGACGTGGACTTCTACAAAGCGCGCATGGAGGTATGCTGCCACACTCACGGCATGGCTGGGTGACCTGGCCAAGCTTCCAGATGCTGCCAGCTGGACATATCCCCCACAAGTACATGTCAGAAGATTTGGGGGGAAAATCCATTCAGATGCTTCCCCTTCATCCCACCTGCCTGGAACTCCTCTCCCCTCTCCCACCTCTCTTCCCTTCCCTTCCCTTCCCTTTCCCCCTCTCCTCCCCTCCCCTCCCACCTTCCCTTCTCTCTCTTTTTTTTGGTTTTCTGAGGCAGGGTCTCACTCTAGCTCAGGCTGACCTGGAATTCACTATGTCGTCTCAGGGTGGCCTTGAACTCTCAACAGTCCTCCTACCACTGCCTCCTGAGTGCTGAGATTAAAGGCGTAAGCCACCACGCACAGCTCCTGCTTTCTTTTCTTATTTATTTATTAGAGACTGGACACGCCTTACAGGGCTTCTTTCCACTGCAAAAGAACTCCAGATGCATTTCCCCACTTTGTGCATCTGACTTGACATAGGTTCTGGGGAATTGAGCCCAGGTGGGTAGGCTTTGCAGGCAAGTACCTTTAACCACTGAGCCAGCTCTTTAACCCCTGAACACTCTTTTCTAAGTGAGGATTTGGAAATGTTGCCCTCGTTGCTCCTCTCAGGAAGTGGTGCTGGTTATCTGTGAGAACTTGGTCCACTCAGAGTACGTGAGCTGGCTGAGGTTAGAGTATGAACACCTATTGAGGGGACTTGTTTAGTTTTAGGAAATAATCCTAGTGTCTCATCTTGGTGCCCTGGGTGGCTTCTGCGGCCACTGAGCACAGGTCTGAGAACCCTGTGTTGATGGTCCCTCCCCTGCAGTTGCATTCCCACCTGTGTTGGCAGAATCACACTCCTGCTACAGCTGGGGCTGGTGAGGTGGGCTGGAGAAGGTATGACTGAGCACTCCTTGTTCTTCAGACTCAGAGTGTCTGTCTCCTCAAGAGCATGAGCATCTATGTGACTCACCTTGCCCCCTGCTGAGAAGGCACCCTGGCTAGTGGGCGGAGGCAGCCTGGGCCTGCTCAGGGAGCTGGAGGGGGAATCCAGGCCTCCCTTTGTCTCGGAAATAGCTCACTGGCTTCACCTGTGGTAAGAGGCCAAAGTCCTTGCCCGGAGGGTTTCAGGTTGTGGGCCTGTACCAGTCAAGCTTTTCCACTTACTGAAGTGCTGCAGTTGGAGCCTCAGGCACCTTCAAGTGCAAGTCTCCCACAGTGCTGCTTCAGCAGCAGCTCCTCTTGCACATTGGCACCTTGTGCAGCCCTCAGACGGGGGAAGGGGGTGGGGGGAATCAAGAATGCAGTCTGGGGCTGGAGAGATTGCTTAGCGGTTAAGGCGCATGCCTGTGAAGCTTAAGGACCCAAGTTCGATTCTCCAGGTCCCACGTAAGCCAGATGCACATGCATCTGGAGTTTGTTTGTAGTGGCTAGAGGCCCTGGTGCGCCCATTCTCAGCCCCCCTCCCCCGGTCCCTTTCTCTGTCTCTAATAAATAAAAATAAAATCTTAAAAAAGAAAGAAAGAAAAGAAGGTTGGGTGTGGTGGCACATACCTTAAATCCCAGCACTTGGGAAGCAGAGGTAGGAGGATTGCTGTGAGTTCGAGGCCACCCTGAGACTACATAGTGAATTCCAGGTCAGCCTGGACTAGAGTGAGACCCTAGCTCAAAAAAAAAAAAAAAAAAAGCAATCCGATGCCCATGACTCACTCCAGGAGTCTTAGCCAGAGGTGCGTGGGTTCCAGATTCAGGCTCCACATTCATCCCTGGCCTTGTCCCTGCACCCTCCCTCCCTTCTGCACGCATGCCTGCTTGTGGCTGAGTTGTGCTCTGTGCTGCTGGGGGCTTCTGGACTTTTAGAGCATTTTGTAGGGAGATTCCCATTTTCTGAAACTTCCTGCCTCTGTAGTATTATTCACATCAATTATTTTCACAATGAAAAGTTACCATGACATGAGTAATAACTTTAGGCTTAATATTAATTTCATTAATCATGCGAGAGCTAGTATCTGTCTTCATGAAACCTTTTCCTCTAGGGCAGGTGATGACACATGCATGGGTTTACAGCTCTGGGTGCCAGGGCCAGCTAGTGAAGTGGGCCTGGTTGATGAAGTCCAGTTCAGTGGAGAGAGGAGAAAGAGGCATACTCAACTTGTGTGCCTCAGGACTCAGGGAACATGAAGGGCCATGGGCCTGGGTTCCTCTTGGGTTGGAGAAGTTCCAGCAGCCTGGTAAGCTGGTTCAGCCCTTGCAGAACATACAGAACAGTTCGTGATTCCCTCCTTGGTCCCTCCACACTGGAAACCCTTCTGTTCAAAATTACTTTGTCCCTGTGGTGCAGTGACATTGAGCAGTGTGGAGACAGTCATAGGGACAATATGGATGCTCCCTGTCCCTTCCTAGAGCTTCTGCTGTCTGGTGAGAGACAGGCAAGCAAGCCCATGGATGAGACATAGTGTCGTGGGCTGGGAACTTTCAGCCAAGAGCCCCGGGAATAAAGTACCCCTGAGGGTGGGGATGCTGCCTTACTTGACAGCAGGCAGAGAGCCTGGTATACACAAGGTATACACAAGGCCCTCTGGAACCTTGGCACAAATAAAAGGACCACTGCTCTGCAGTGAGGAATATTTAAAAATATATTTTTATTTATTCGGGGCGGGGGTTGGCAGATAGAGAATGGGCTCACCAGGGCCTCCAGCCACTACACATGAACTCCAGACACATGTACTACCTTGTGCACCTGGCTTATGTGTGTCTTGGGGCATCGAACCAGGGAGGATGCAAGGAAGAGTGTGAGGCTCCACCTCCCTGATATTGGAGCCTGTGGTTATAGTTCATTCGTAGGTATGGGCAGGCGATCAGGCTCTCACCTAAGTAGGAGCCTGGTTGTGGCTCTCTGGCCACACTTGGAAAACTGGCTGCGACGTCCTCTCTTATCAGCTCGGAACACAGCAGACAACAGCTTAGAATGCCGGTGAAGAATGTGTTACTGTGAGGTGGGAGGGGGAGATACAGGTTCTGGTCTAGGTCCAGGGCAAGGTTAATATTGGTTAGAAAACCGGGGAGCACAAATGTACATGGTTTGCTTTTAAACTTCTGGCCGCTTGAAGGTTGAATAAGGAACCGTGTAAGTGTTCTGGGAACGAAAGGAATTGTGGAGTGGGTGCCTGGCTGGCTCTTATATTCTCTTTGCAAGCACTTGTTCTGTTCAGGACCACCTGATGGAGCAAGGTCACAGTCAGGGGGGCTGAGTGACAGGCAGAGGCAGTGACATTGTTTCAAAGGGTCTCTCTCCTTGTGTTTCATGATTGGCTGGCTGACAGTTTTCCACTGAAGGTAGAGGGCAGATGCACAGATGCTGTGTGTGCCCCAGGCAGGTCGTAGCGTTCTTCCTGGCTCCTGAGTGGACCAACAGCTCTCTAGGCAGTGCTGGTTTCAAACTAAACAGCCAGAAAGGCGGAGACCCAACTGTGATAACATCTTGCCAGTTGTTGGGCAAGTCTTGGCAGGGTGTGGATTGTGTGTCTCCTGAGCCCCTTGTGCATTGACCTCCCGGACACAGAGGCATGCCTGCAGCAAGCTTATCATAGCCTGCCCCTCTCTGTAGGCAAGCCCTGAGCAGAGATAAAAAAGGCCCTGAAACAGAACCTGCAACAAGGAGGCAGCTGGAGGGATAGGTGGGTCACTGGCTAGAGTCCAGCTCTTAGAAGCTGGGTAAAATGACCCACCCCAGAGTGTCTCCCATCTATACTGCCCTCCTCCCTAAGAAAGTCACACCCCCAAGATGATAGCAGTGGGGCCTGGCGGCAGGAAGGGGCAGGGATCTATGGGTTTGGTCTGCCCTGCCTTGCCCATCTATCTGGGCTTGGGAGATGGGGCCCAGCCCTGTAGGCTGACTCATCTGCACCCTGGGGTTCCTGCAGCTCTCTTAGATGTTCACATCACCTTCAGAAGGAGGAAGCACTCAGGATTTTGTTAGTGCTTTGACCTTCTCTTTGAGCTGGTCCCTCTCCTGTCCTCCAGCTAGTCCAGGCCTCCTGTGGGTATCTCAGTTAATGTGTCCTGGTTCGCTGTCTGCTCCTCCACACCTGTGTGTGTTGTCTGGATTAGTCATTGCTTCTGCATTTGTTGCTTAAGCTGGAGCCTGGGTCCAACTCCCTCCTTTCTTGGTCCCTATCCCACCTAGAGCAAGCCCCAGAGTCATCCTCCCAGCACGTTCGTTCCCACATCCTAGCATGTTGCTATTCGAGGCAGTTGCTTGAGGCCTGCATGTGCCTCCCTGGCTGCCTCCTGCTGCCCTGCTCCTGTTACTCCAGCGTCTCTCCACAGAAGCCCTCCTCAGATCTAAGCTGTACACAGCGTCTGTCCACAGAAGCCCTCCTCAGATCTAAGCTGTACACAGCGTCTGTCCACAGAAGCCCTCCTCAGATCTAAGCTGTACACAGCGTCTGTCCACAGAAGCCCTCCTCAGATCTAAGCTGTACACAGCGTCTGTCCACAGAAGCCCTCCTCAGATCTAAG
>PVKW010033686.1:0-23144 GCA_004027895.1 Orientallactaga bullata
AGTAGAGCACAGTGAAATGACTCAAATCACAGAATAAACAATTGTGAACCAAGTAGAGCACAGTGAAAATCATGAAATGAAGCTTACACAACTAAAAGAACAAAGGGGACATATGCCCTGTGTCTTAGTACTTTGATGGTAGGTTGGTTGGTTGGTTTTGCTGTTGTTTTGTTTGTTTTGTTTGGTTTTTTGGTTTTGCAGACAAGCTCTCACTTGAGCCCAGGTCCCAAACTTGTGGCTCTCCTGTCTCCCCATCTCTCTAGTGCCACCACACTGGCTATTTGGAAAAGCCTTAATTTCAAAATAGATATTACCAAATGCACCCAAAAAAATGAGTTTTCTTATTAAAAGTTGACACATGGGGGCTGAAGAAAAGCCTAAGGACCCAGTTTGACACTCCAGGTCCCACATAAGTCAGACACACAAGGTCTGATGATGCAAGTGCGCAAGGTCACACATGCACACAAGGTGGCACATGCGTCTGGAGTTCAGTTGCACTCGCTAAAGGCCCTGGCATGCCAATTCTCTCTCTCACTTGTTCACTTGCTCTCTTATAAAAGAAAATCCCCCCCCCAAAAAAAAGTTGAAGCATGGATGCAATGTCAGATGCAATGTCAAGATGAATTTTTAAATATATATATATATTATTTATTTGAGAGAGAGAGAGAATGGGCGTGCCAGGGCCTCCAGCCACTACAAATGAACTCCAGATGCATGTGCCCCCTTGTGCATCTGGCTTATGTGGGCCCTAGAGAACGACCCAAGGTCCTTTGGCTTTGCAGGCAAACGCCTTAACCGCGAAGCCATCTCTCCAGCCTCCAAGATGGATGTTTTTTTATTTTTGTTTTTGCTGTACACACTTAGTGGAAGTCCCATTTCATACCCCTTTTAGCAGTGTGCTGGCACAGTGCCATCTCACTTTCTGTATTGGCTCTGTAATGCACATACTTAACAGGATGTGACAAAAATGAAGCTTTCGTTTTTTAACTCACGGTGCTTGTTCTACGACTTTTCTCACGTTTACTTTGTTATGTCCCTCCCCCTTTGGTCACGATTTCAGATATTTCACCATCAATTAAGCCATTTTCTCAAGATCTAAAATAACCTGACTCGGCTTTCTGTTGGGTTGGTTGGTCCGGGAGCGTAGCTACCACCGGCTCATCATGCGTGCGCTTGGCTTGGTCGTTCTAGCACGCGCTGGTGGTGAGAGCTAAGCAGGAACCTCAGCACAGCACCTCACGCTTACGTTTCTCGGGACAGGTGACTTACGTCAGAAACACGTCTTGCGAGCAGGAGGAGGTGGTGGAGGCACTGCGGGAGGAGATCCGCATGATGAGCCACCTGAACCACCCCAACATCATCCGCATGTTGGGCGCCACGTGCGAGAAGAGCAACTACAACCTCTTCATTGAGTGGATGGCGGGTACGCTTGTGTCTTGAATCCTGAGGGTCAGTGCATGTGCTTGCTGTTACCAGAGTTAGGAGAAGTTGGGCTGGAGAGATGGCTTAACAATTAAGGCATTTGCCTACAAAGCCTAAGGACCCAGGTTCGATTCCCCGGTACCCATGTAAGCCAGCTGCACAAGGGGGCACATGGGTCTGGAGTTCGTTTGCAGTGGCTGGAGGCCCTGGCGTGCCCATTCTATCTCTCTCTTTCTCTCTTTCTCTGTCTCAAATAAAAATAAATAAAAAAATTTTTTTAAAGTTAGGAAAAGTTTAATGAATGCTTCATTTTTTTAAATTTTTTTTAAATTTTAATTTATTTATTTGCAAGCAGAGAAATAGAAGAGAGGCAGACACAGAGAGAGGCCAGGGCCTCTAGCCACTGCAAACGAACTCCAGATGCATGTGCCCCTCATGCATCTGGCTTATGTGGGTCCTGGAGAATTGAACCGGGATCCTTTGGCTTTGTAGGCAAACGCCTTAACCGCTAAGCCATTTCTCCAGCCCATGAATGCTTCATTTTTAAAAAAAGTTTGAATCTCTCAAAAAACAACACTTCAGCTACACCAGTATATACTAAAACTATGATGTCTTTAAATGCAGCAGAACACTAACTGTGATGTCTCTAAGTGCAACAGAACACTATCTTGAGTTTTTCTCTCTAGGCAGTGTCACTAGCCTAGGCTGACCTAAGACTCAGCCATGCTTTACCTTGGCCTCCCAAGAGCTGGCGTTTCAGGCCTACGCCACCATGCCCAGCTGTCTTGCAAATTTTTCTATCATAGTTTTGTTGTGGTGGTTGTTTTGCTTTGCTTCATTTTTCTTGTGACTCTGGGAATCAAGCCCAGGGCCTTGTGCATGCTAGGCAGGTATTCTACCACTGAGCTACACCCCCCACTCCCCCCAGCCCAGCCATCCTGTTTTCAAGTGATTACGTAGAATTTTGTTTTTCAAACTTTAATTGTTAAAAAAAAAAAAAAAATCCATACCTTTCCATGTGGCCGTGACTAACTGGACAGATTTTAAAGATGTTTTGACAGAACACAAAGTGAAGTTCATGACAGGCATGGGAGATCATGCCTGTAGTCCTAGCACACAGCAAAGGATGGTTAGTTCAGGTCCACCCTGAGCTATAATGGATGACGCCTATCAAAAAACAAACACGGGGGGGGGGGGCTGGAGAGATGGCTTAGCGGTTAAGGTGTTTGTCTACAAAGCCAAAGGATCCTGATTCGACTCTCCAGGACCCATGTAAGCCAGATGCACAAGGGGGCGCATGCATCTGGAGTTCTTTTACAGTGGCTGGAGGCCCTGGCGCACCCATTTTCTCTCTCTCTCTCTCTCTCTCTCTCTCTCTCTCTGCCTCTTTCTCTCTCACTTTCTGAGGTAAATAAATAAATAATTTAAAACAAAACAAAACAAAAAAAAACCCACAGGGCTGGAAAGATGGCTCAGCAGTTGAAGGCACTTGTTTGCAAGGCCTAACAGCGTGGGTTCAAGTCCTCAGTACCCATGTAGAGCCAGATTCACAAAGTGGCACATGTGTCTGCAGTTGGTTTGCAGTGACCAGAGGCCCTAGAGCACCCATATTTACTTCTCTCTCTCTCTCAAATAAAAATATTTTTAAGGGCTAGAGATATGTCTCAGCAGTTAAGGCGTTTGCTTGCAAAGCGTAATGATCCTGCTTCAGTTCCCTAGTACCCATGCATCTAGAATTCATTTGCGGTGGCTGGAGGCCCTGGCCTGTCCATTCTCTCTCTATCTCTCACTATAAATAAATAACAATAAGTAAATAAGTGAAATTAAGATTTGCAGCCGGGCATGGTGGCACACGCCTTTAATCCCAGCACTCAGGAAGCAGAGGTAGGAGGATCTCAGAGAGTTCGAAGCCACCCTCAGACTATGTAGTGAATTCCAGGTCAGCCTGAGCTAGAGAGAGACCCTACCTCAAAAAAAAAAAAAAAAGATATTGCAACCCTTACTACAGATAAAACTCTACTAAAACATAAACTGGAACTTTATCATCTTGAAAACAAACTGAGTTTTATTTTCTTTCATAGTATACATAATAAAACAGTGTGTACGGATATGTGATAAACTGACTTGACCAGAGAGTTCATTTCTCCATTCTCCTGTCTGTTCTTAGTTCTCATAAGGATTGACAGAGTAGACAGACTGTTACAAGTGCTTTACTGAGGCCTGTTGAGGTTGTGACCTGCGCCCATCAGAGGTGAGATCATGGGCCTTAGCTCCTCCTCTGGTCTCTGTCTTCCGCCAAATGAAGGCATTTGGTATCTTTGGACTGAGAAGACCGAGGAGTAGAATCTGCAGTTCAGAAACAGCTCAGTTCCAGAATTACTCACTTGTAAAACTTGGGACACCTTTGTATGCAGGTTTCATAAGGTTCTGTGAAAGGATTCTGAATTTAGTTTCGAGATGACATGGGTAACTTAACACCGGCCTGGGTGTGTGACGGCCGCCACGTTTGTCTGTCTCTCAGGAGGATCCGTGGCCCATCTCCTGAGCAAGTATGGCGCCTTCAAGGAGTCCGTCGTCATTAACTACACCGAGCAGTTACTTCGTGGCCTTTCGTATCTCCATGAAAACCAGATCATCCACAGAGATGTCAAAGGTCAGCACCCTTGAATCATTTTCTAGTGACAATATAATAAAAGAGGGAGATGTAATTGAATGTAACTTCTAAACTTGTTCCCCCCCCCCCCCCCGCTCTAGCTCAGGCTGGCCTGGAACACACTTCGTAGTGTTACGTAGTGCCAGGCTGGCCGCAAACTCAAAGCGGTCCTCCTACCCTGACCCCCCGAGTGCTGGGATTACAGGCATGCACCCCCATGCCCTGCTATGGTTAATTTCTGATACAAGTCTTAAATGCTGGGATTGTTTCTCTGAATAACTCTACTAGACCATCAGAACTCAGGACCCTGAGGAGTCATTTACTGCACCTTTCTCACTTTATAGAACAGTATCTCCAACACACGAAAGGCTGTGAATTTCCAGTTTCGCTGCTAGTGAATGACAGAAAGTAGGGAACATGGGTCTCCCGATTCCCCTTCTTGGTTTGATGATGTGTTGACTCCCAAAAGATTCTGTTCTTTCTTTTATTTAGAATAATTTATATATCATAAACTTCTCTTAAGAAAAATCCTTTCAGAGGCTGGGCATGTTTTGTTCATGGTCATAATCCCAGCACTGGGCATGTTTTGTTCATGGTCACAATCCCAGCACTTGGGCATGTTTTGTTCATGGTCACAATCCCAGCACTTGGGCATGTTTTGTTCATGGTCATAATCCCAGCACTGGGCATGTTTTGTTCATGGTCATAATCCCAGCACTGGGCATGTTTTGTTCATGGTCATAATCCCAGCACTGGGCATGTTTTGTTCATGGTCATAATCCCAGCACTGGGCATGTTTTGTTCATGGTCATAATCCCAGCACTTGGGAGGCTGAGGTAGGATTGCCATGAGTTGCCAGCCTGGGCTACTGAGTGACTTCAAGGTCAGCCTAAGATAGAATGTGTCCCTGCCTCAAAAAAAAAAATCATTTCAAATCTTTTCACAGTTCAGTGTATTTTATTAAGATAGCTCTGGATTTCTGTCATGAGTGTCTTTAGTATTTATTACACTGTATTAAAGTAATGTGAGATGAATTTTTTCCTATGCTATAATTATGAAATGAATGTATAGTTTGAATTAACCTAGATCACTGTGTGTCAATAAAACTTTGTCTTAAAAAGTAGCCAGGCATGGTGGCACACGCCTTTAATCCCAGCACTCAGGAAGCAGAGGTAGGAGGATCGCCGTGAGTTTGTGGCCACCCTGAGACTACATAGTGAATTCCAGGTCAGCCTGGGCTAGAGCGAGACCCTACCTTGAAAAAAAAAAAAAGTAAATTAGCCTGGCATGGTGGCGCACGCCTTTAATCCCAGCACTCAGGAAGCAGAGGTAGGAGGATCGCCGTGAATTCAAGGCCACCCTGAGACTACAGAGTGAATTCCAGGTCAGCCTGAGCTAGAGTGAGACCCTACCTCGAAAAACCAAAAAAAAAAAAAAAGAGGAAGGAAGGGAAAAAATAAATTATACCAAAAGTTGAATTCTAGATCCTTTGTGGAAGTCAATATAAAAAGGGCTGTGAATGGTCACTTCTCAAAGAGTCTTAATCTCTGCCTTGTCTCCATATTCTCAAGACCTAGTCTTTCAGATTTTCCTTCTGAAACTTTAGATTCTACCTACGTGGAGACCCAGCTGCGCCCTTGCAACAGTGAGTGAGGAAAGATGACCCTAGCTTTCTCGGAACCGCGAGCGTAGTCTCTGTCGTACTTCATCGGTGGGATTTCGTCCTTGTTTTGCTTTTAACATTCAACGTCGTTTGCTGTTTCTGTTGACAGGTGCCAACTTGCTAATTGACAGCACAGGCCAGAGGCTGAGAATCGCAGACTTTGGAGCTGCAGCCAGGTTGGCTTCAAAAGGAACCGGTGCAGGAGAGTTTCAGGGACAGTTATTGGGGACGATTGCATTTATGGCTCCTGAGGTGAGAAGCCGCTTTGTGGTGAGGGGCAGTGTTTTAGAGTTCTGGGTGATAGCGTTACACCACGTTTCTTCACAGTGGGATCCAGTGTGTGCTTACCAGTTGCAAGTCCATGACCTTAGAAATTATGGCTTAATAATGTCCTCCATTTCAGACTTGTGTCCCCAGCCTTTCTATCTCTTTCATGACAAAATCATGTAAGTGAAGTTGCATAAATTTTCTTTTTTTTTTTTTTTTTTTGGTTTTTCGAGGTAGGCTCTCACTCTGGTCCAGGCTGACCTGGAATTAACTATGTAGTCTCAGGGTGGCCTCGAACTCTCGGCGATCCTCCTACCTCTGCCTCCCGAGTGTGGGGATTAAAGGCGTGCGCCACCACGCCCGGCTGCATAAATTTTCTTAAAGGCTACTTCTAACAATAACTTGTGAGGTTAATTTATAGTCATTTTATAGTAAAACCAAAGTGCACAGAGTAGAACATTCGAAAGGTGTCTGTCTTTTCTAAGAGAAGTGAGCCCACAGAGGCAGATTGTCCGTGTAGAAAGTTGACTATAAGCCGGGGATGGTGTCACACACCTTTAATCCCAACACTCAGGAGGCAGAGGTAGGAGGAGTTCGGGACCACCCTAAGACTACATAGCGAATTCCAGGGCAAGCTGGGATACAGTGAGACCCTACCTCACAAAACAAAAAAAGAAAAGAAAGCTTAGTATTGCCGCCTGGACTGGGCCACTCCTGTGGAGTGACAGCTCTTCAAGTTCACGTGTGGTGATTATTTACTGTCTAGAGAACTGCCAGGGAACCCGTGGTGTTCATTTCAGGACCACGCGGGACATTAAGCTTCTTAATGAGATAGCTGTAGTCCAAGCAGTTGCTGTCCGTACCACTGTTTGGCACTGAAGTAAAAAGTTTGAATCCACTGATACAAAACGGTTCTTTTTTTTAAAATGAGCCACATTTGTGAATTACCTCTGCTTTCTCTTAGGTACTGAGAGGTCAGCAGTACGGGAGGAGCTGTGACGTGTGGAGTGTTGGCTGTGCCATTATAGAAATGGCCTGTGCAAAACCACCTTGGAATGCGGAAAAACACTCCAACCACCTTGCTTTGATATTTAAGGTACTTTTGAAAGGAAAATTACTGCTTTGTGCTAAAATTGGCCTGAATCAAATTCTCTTGGGCTCTTCCTATTGATCTTAACATAAAGTTATATCTTCCTTGCAATAAGTATGTCTGTCTCCAGAAACTTGCATGGGGTGTTCACTGTTGATAGGCCTTATGATTCCAGGTAGACAATATAGTCTTCACAAACATTGAATTAGGAAACCCTTAATTATTAATTATTCATAAGCAATATACATACATATATAGATATATGTAGACATATACATACATTTACATATTTGCTACTTTAAAAGCTTGAAGTTCTTCATGTATTTTATACAGTTCAGAAGGTGTTTTTATTATAAAATTATTATAAAATCTTACTATTTTCTACGCATTTCCATAACATGAGTTGCCAAACCCTATTTACTTGTTTGCAACACCTTATTTGCACATGGTGGCACATGCCTGTAAATCCCGCGTGGCCCTTTCTCAAAAACAAAAAGTTAGCAAGGCACGCATCCCTTTACTCCCAGCACTCAGGAGGCAGAGGTGGGAGGATCACTGTGCATTCAAGGCCAGCCTGGGACTACAGAGTGGGTTCCATGTCAGCCTGGGCTAGAGTGAGACTCTGCCTCGATTAAAAAAAAATGTTGCCAGGCCGTGGTGGCGCAGGTCTTTAATCCCAGCACTCAGGAGGCAGAAGGAGGAGGATCATCATGACTTCAAGGCCATCTGGAGACTACATAGTGAATTCCAGGTCAGCCTGGACTAGAGTGAGACCCTACCTCAAAACAAACCAACAAAAAAAGCCAGGTGTGGTGGTACACGCCTTTAACCTCAGGAGGCAGAGGTAGAGGCAGGAGGATCACCGTGAGTTCAAGGCCACCCTGAGACTACATAATGAATTCCAGGTCAGCCTAGGCTAGACTGAGACCCTACTTCAAAAAAAAGAGGGGGGGGGTGCTGCTGGAGAGATGGTTCAGTGGTTAAGGCACTTGCCTACAAAGCAAAAGGATCCAGGTTCGATCCCCCAGGACCCATGTAAGCCAGATGCAGAAGGGGGCCACAGGAGGCCCTGCACCCATTCTCTATCTCTATCTACCTCTTTCTTTTTCAAATAAATAAAATTTTTTAAAAAGTCAGTTTGGGGCTGGAGAGATGGCTTAGTGGTTAAGCGCTTGCCTGTGAAGCCTAAGGACCCCAGTTCGAGGCTTGATTCCTCAGGACCCATGTAAGCCAGATGCACAAGGTGGTGCATGCATCTAGAGTTCATTTGCAATGGCTGGAGGCCCCAGTGCACCCATTCTCTCTCTCTCTCTCTCAGCCTCTTTCTCTCTCTGTCGCTCTCAAATAAATAAATAAATAAAATTTTAAAAGTTGGTTCTTCATAGTTCTGATGCTGAGGGTTAGGGTTTGTCCCCTAGGGTACAGTACACAGGTGCACGTTGACCGAGGTGATAAAGTCCACGCACGTGCACTTCTCTGTCCGAAGCTGTGACCGTGGGAGGCCTCAATGCTGTGGCTCTGTCTCCTGCAGATTGCTAGTGCGACCACTGCACCATCCATCCCCTCACACCTGTCTCCCGGCCTCCGCGACGTGGCTCTTCGCTGTTTAGAACTGCAACCTCAAGACAGACCTCCCTCACGAGAGCTGCTGAAGCATCCAGTCTTCCGTACAACGTGGTAGCCATTCACTCAGATCTACTGTGATAGAGACAGGATGTTCAGTGAGAAAGGAAGAAGGAAAAAAAATTCTGTGGGGAACCACATTGATTTCTGCCGGCCTTTAAATCACTGGACAGCTATGAACGAGGCCGGTGGAGAGCCCTTACCTAAGTATGTGATTGACAAATCATGACGTGTACCCAAGCTCAGTATGCAAAAGTCCACAACGTGTGCAGAGACTGTCAACGGTGCCTTTGAAAGAGCTGGCCCGGAGCGGGCGGGAAAGCAGTGAGATTGCATGGTTAAATCCCAGAAGCATACATTTATTCTTTTTTTTTTTCTTGGAGCACTTTTTCAGCAATATTAGCAGCTGAGGGGCTCAGGACCTATTCTAATGTATCTGTTTTTCTTCCACTTCCCATAGTGATCGTGGTGACACAGTGCAGGGGTTCTACAGTTCCATTTGTCTTCTTTTGTCACTGACGATGAAATCAGTAACGCTTCTCGTAGGCCAAAGTGCGCTACGAGTGGCAGCAAATACATGTGTGTGTTTGAATGTGAAGAGCGTCTCCCGACCACAGTTGACCTTCTCTGTGTAATGCCTGGGCAATTGTGGCTCGTTGTGCATTTTACTGTTGGCCCATTCATTTCGTTTTTTTAAATCGTGGTTCTGTGCTTTCATTTCACCTTCATTTGTGTTTCATATTCAGGGAAAGGTGATCTCGTCAAACCAGAAAAAAAAAAAAAAATAGCACTAGGTGTGAACTAGAGTTTATTAAATATCTTGCTATTGCAAGAGTTTTTAAATACAGATTTCACTTTTTGTTTTTAAATTGGAATAAAGTACTGCCTACATTGAGACAGTCGCTGCTCTTACTGTACAGGTTAAATATAAATTCTCTGAAAATCAGCAGTACTACCAAGATCAAGATGACCTTGAAATTGATGTGAATTTTTAATCCTCTGTTTCTTCCTGCTAACCTGTAGGAACCTTCACTCCAGGTAAAGTCTTACTCTATGTAACAATCCTTCATTCGGTACCACTGACCACACCAAGCTGCTACTTTCCTTCTGCCGTGCAGGACGGGGAAGAAAAACAATCAGTAATGTGTGAAACAGTAAATTCGCTTTGAACTTGGAAAATGTTTCGGAAAGAAAAACCAAGTCAAATTTTATACACACACACACTCATTCTTGGATTTTGCACAATTATTTAATTGTTTTAGTCTGGAATGGAGTTCAGATGCATGGAGTAGCGAAGGGAAATGGTAGCTCTTTTATCTTTTGTGTGTATGTGTGTCTTTTAAATCAAGTACTGATCAACTATTAAATATAACTTTGAGATGTTTTAACTCTTCAGAAGCCAGTGTGAAATAGAATTGGTTATTCTCAAAGACTCAGGATTAACTAAATAAGCTATGTACATTTTAAAATGTACAACAAAAATTGGAAATAAAATAAGTTACAAGTTAAGTTTACAGGGATGTGTTGCATATAATTTTAAAAGGCAGGTTTTTTTACGTGAATGTGTTTATTAGTGAAATTTTACATTCCTTTGTTTTGGAAGATTGGCAATATTTGAAGAGTTAAAAATAGTACAGAATGTGAAGTTTGGTAACTAAATGTGTTGTACTTGACTTTCTTTTTCCTTATTTTTTATTTTTTATTTTTTGACTACTTAGAATTTTCACAATTCTAATAAAGATTGTTTCCAAGTCTCTCATGTGCAAGCTTTAAAGGAGACACTCTTGCCATTTTGTGTACTGGAAGATCGTTGGTCAGATGCATTGTGTCTGACAGATGTAAACTGTGTAAACTGAGGAACCTCAGCGAATCAGTATTACTTTGCAGATCAACGTGCAGATCCACCACATTTCAAACTCAGGCTGTCTGTAGATGCCAAAACCCCCTGGGTTTGAGTTTGTTTGCAGTTCCCTCAGCTTGCTGGTAATTGTGGTGTTTTGTTTTCAATGCAAATGTGATGTAATATTCTTATTTTCTTTGGATCAAAGCTGGACTGAAAGTTGTATCGTGTAATTATTTTTGTGTCTTTAATGTTATTTGGTACTCGAGTTGTAAATAACGTCTACTGCTGTTTATTCCACTTTCTACTACCTCAGGTGTCCTATCGATTTTTCTTCTACCAAAGTCCACTTCACAATGAATCGTATTTGCTGTGTGACTGTGGTTCCTAAGACTTGCAGGGCTTAAGGGCTAACTTCACTTCTATTAGCACCTTACTATGTAAGCAAATGTTGCAAAGGAAAAAAGAAAAAAAAAACTCTGGGTTAAGAAAATTTGGCTTAAATATATCCTTTGTTATTTTAAATATATCAAGATATTTTAATTAAAATTTTTACCCCATTGAACCAATTTTATAGTATTTGTACCTATTTTGGTGTTTTGTCTTTATAGTAAATAAAAGTTTTTGAACAAAAGTTAATTGTTCCTTTGGGCTTTTAAATAATTTCATGCTGACAAAATGTGGCAAGAACTCCATAAGTAATTCCTACCTACCCTTTATCCAAAGACCCCAGTCAGGTTTTTCCTCTCTAGCAAGAAGACCCAAACCAGGCTCATGTGGGTTTGTTTGTTTGTTTGTGGGTTTTGTTTATTTGCTTATTTATTTGTTTATTTATTTTGAGGTAGGGTCTCACTCTAGCCCAGGCTGACCTGGAATTCACAATGTAGTCTCAGGCTGGCCTCGAACTCAGAGCGATCCTCCTACCTCTGCCTCCCGAGTGCTGAGGTTAAAGGCGTGCGCCACCACACCCGGCCTCCTGTTGTTTTTAACATCATGTTTTCTTGAGTCTCACTCAAGCCAGAACTGTGCCCTAGTTCTTCCCTGGCCTTTGTAGCTTTGATAGTTGTGATTTATAGGTTACTATTTTGTAGAGGCCCTTTGCCTCGAGTTTGGTGCTTCCTCATGTTTCAGTGCAGAGCATGAACTGAGGATCTGAATGGGCTGGAACATCACAACACATGCACAGTCCTCGGCACGTCATGACAGAAGGCCCACTCGATCCACTTGTTCCATTGCTGGTGATATAAACTGACCAGCACTGGAAAGTCCCACGTTACGGCATGGGAAGGGAGGCCTTGACACATGAATGTCCTCTGTCTCATCCAGTGCTGGCCTCGGCACTTGGCTCTCTTTCCTGAAACATGACTCAAAATAGTAAGTTTTAAATTAGTTTCCTTCATACCTTCTACACTGTCAATTGGCACTTTACTGTTAGGGAGAGCATTCTCCCTTTATTTATACCATCTTGCACTGGCTCTAATCTTCACAGATCTGACCAGTAAGTCGGAGCTTCTGAGAGCGAGAATTGCTCTGCGTGACCAGCCACCATTCTTCTTTGAATACATATGTACTTTTAACCCTGTCTTGTATATTGGTTTTGTGTGGCTTTTGGAGCAGGTTTTTTGTTTCCCCCAAAGAGCCCTGATTTCTTTGTTGGAAAAATGGTATTAGAAAGCCAAGAGTGCATGCATGTTCAAACATTACCCCCATTAATACATACATATCTTTGCTCCACAGAGATGCCTGCACAGAAGCTTCATTGCAACCAAAACGGTACCCTACTGTTCCCTCCTGAATATGAAGGGTGTGCCTTGATGACTCACGGTGCTAATTTCCTTATGATTACATTTCAGTACCATCCAACTCAGTTTTGTGTAATGGATTAGTTAAAAAATAAATTTTAGGGCTGGAGAGATGGCTTAGCAGTTAAAGCACATACCTGCGAAGCCTAAGGACCTTGGTTCAATTCTCCAGTTCCCACATAAGCCAGATGCACATGGTGGCACATGCATCTGGAGTTCGTTTGCAGTGGCTAGAAGCCCTGGTGTGCCCATTCTCTCTCTCTCTCTGTCTTAAATAAATAAAAATAAATATTTTTAAAAAATAAATTTTAAAAGTTAACCCAAAAGAAGAAAAAGTGAATTAAAGGAATAAATAATAGATCAAAGAAAAAGGAGATAGGATTCTGTAGCAGACAGCTTCAGGTTCGCTGAGATGAACTTCCAGACCAGGCAGCGATATGGAGGAAGGGAGATTTATTGAAGCTTATAGATCCAGGGGAGGTTC
Organism: Orientallactaga bullata; assembly: GCA_004027895.1. Lineage (NCBI taxonomy): Eukaryota > Metazoa > Chordata > Mammalia > Rodentia > Dipodidae > Orientallactaga > Orientallactaga bullata. The sequence continues at coordinate 12,845 of PVKW010033686.1, forward strand.
CATAATGGCAGAAGCTGTCCTGCCTTCACAGGCCCAAACACAGAGGCCAAAAGCCACACAAGCAGAGCACATTTCAGGAACTCCAGCTAGGCACACTTGGCATACCTTTAGATTGAAATCTCAAACCCACCGCTCCTTAAGATCTGCCCAGTGACACTGCCTGTAGCCAGGTGCTGCAGATGCAAACTACAAACTAACAAAACACTGTATATATTGGGAGCCATCTATTCAAACTATCACAGTTTCCTATCAATGATTATGGTAAATGTAAATAAATTAAACATTCATGTAAAAAAGTAAAAATATAAAACGATCTGGTTGCTGGATATGCTAATTGCCATTGGGCACCATTACTCTTAGGCTGGTTTCCCAGAGCTAGAACACATGCATGTTTGTGCAGTAGTTCATACGCAAAATAGAATACATAAACCTTCATGTCTGTATCCACACATATAAACCGTGAGTTTATACAATCTTCCAACCCAACACCAACAGGTCATTCTACCTTTCTCACTTTCCCAGTCTGTGACTCCCTTCTCCATATGAAGCCTGGCGACAGCTTTGTTCCTCCCTGTGTTTCTCTTGTGCCATCTTCTGGTCCGCACACTGCTCAGCTACCCTGCGTACTGCAGTGCCTGAACTGTCTCCACCATGTCAGACTGGGGCTCGTGGGTGTGGACGGACATGCAGTCAGCTTCGTGTTCTGGGAGGAAAGGGGTTTTCTTCATCGAGGCTTACAGATTCCAGGGGAGCACCATCAGTGGTGGAAGAAGCTGGCTCACGTCCACAGATCCAAGCAGAGAGACACCACCATACAGCCAGAAAACACCATCAAGCACAGCCAGAGCTCCAGACGGCTTTCTACACACCTTAGACTTCAGATCCACCCCCGCAGGCACACCCCTTCCCCATTGGAGATGGGAGTCCCAAGCCCGAGTCTATGAGGCCCATACATTCATTCAAACGGCCGCATGCTACTCTCACCGTGGTCAGAGAAGCTTCTTTTTGCTGTTAGGAGTGACAACTAAGGAGACTCAAAACTTGTATCGGGCCAGCTGCCATCACAGACTGAGTTTGGCAGCAATCCTTTCATTTCTGTTTGTTTTTAAATACTTTATTTTTATTTATTTATTTATTTGACAGAGAAAGAGGGGGGAGAGAGAGAGAACAGTGGAGTGCTCAGCACGACGTGAGACATCTCTGTCGCACCCTCGAGGGCTCAGGGAACATTGTGGAAGAGGGGCAGAAAGAACATGAGAGCCAGGGAATGGGGAGGAGGGCTGTGGAGTGCTGTTTTCTGCACACGACGTGACCACTGTCGTGTCTTGCAGTAGCTGTCATTACCTGCACAAGACTGGCACGGTACTGAGCCTATCAACACGCCACCACGGGTGACGGACGAGGTCAGAAAAAGGAAAGGCTGAAAAATCAAAACAGAACAGGGACCAGTTGGAAAGAAGGCTAGAATGGAAGGGATATAGGAAGGAAGAAAAGATGATAGGAGGGGTTTCTGATCAAAATACATTGTATGTATAAAATTATCAGTGAGGGAAAGAAGACTCAGACCTTCAAAAAAAGAGGAAGAGACTGCTAAAATAAGTAACCAGTGATATTACTCAAGATACTAAAAAAACTAGACTGAATCAAATACAAAAGCAGTAGTGGAACAAAAGATCACGACAGAAACTAATGAAATTGGAACAAAATATACACAGAACCAATGAATGAAAGACTTAGTTCTTTGAAAAGAAAACAGCATTGACAAACTAGCCAAAAGTGAAAGCAGACCCAAACAGAGAAAGCTAAAAAGTAAAACACTGCAACAGATACCCACGAATCCAGACAGCCATTAAGAAATACTATGAGAGCTGGGCGTGGTGGCACATGCCTTTAATCCTAGCACTCGGAACTCATGAGTTCAAGGCCACCCTGAGACTACATAGTGAATTCCAGGTCACCCTGAGCTAGAACAAAACCCTACCTTGAAAACCAAAAAAACGAGAGAGAGGGAGAGAGAGAGAGAGAGAGAGAGAGAGAGAGAGAGAGAGAGAAAGAAAGAAAGAAAGAAAGAAAGAAAGAAAGAAAGAAAGAAAGAAAGAAAGGAGGAAAGAAAGGGAAAAACAGACTTTAAGGGGGCTGAAGAGAGAGCTCAGTGGTTAAAGTGCTTGCCTGCAAAACCTAATGACCTGGGTTCAATGCCCCAGCACCCATGTAAAGCCAGATGCACAGGGTGGTGCATGCTTCTGGAGTTCATTTGCAGTGGCAGAGATCCTGGCTCATCCATTCTCTCTGTCTCTTCCCTATCTTTTTCTGCTTGCAAATAAAGAAAAAAAAATTTTTAAGTACTGTGAAACCTATATTCCAATAAATTGGAACATATAGAAGTGGAATTTTTTCTAAATACATATTACCTACAAAATTAAATGCAAGTGATGCAAATGACTTACACAGATCCATGATGACCAAGGACACTACAGCAGTGAGAGTCCTCCAATTATGAAAACAAAAAAGGCCAGGACCAAACGAATTCAGTGCTGAATTCTGCCAGACCTTTCCAGAAGTGTTAACACCACTGCTCCTCACACTGGCCCATACAACAGAAAGGAGGGCTGGAGAGATGGCTCAGCAGTTAAAGCACTTGTCTCAAAAGTCTAAAGACTTGGGTTTGATTCCCCAGTACCCACAAAAAGTCATATGCACAAGGTGGCATATATGTCTGGAGTTTGCTTGCAGTGGCTAGAGCCCTGGTGTGTCCCTTTCTCTCCTCTCACTCGCTCGCTCTCTCTCTCTCTCTCTCTCTCTCCCAAATAAGTATTTAAAAAAAAACAGGGCTGGAGCCGGGCGTGGTGGCGCACGCCTTTAATCCCAGCACTCGATAGGCAGAGGTAGGAGGATCGCCGAGAGTTTGAGGCCACCCTGAGACTACATAGTTAATTCCAGGTCAGCCTGGACCAGAGTGAGACCCTACCTCGCAAATCCAAAAAAAAAAACCAGGGCTGGAGAGATAGCTTAGTGGTTAAGGCACTTGTCTGCGAAGCATAAGGACCCATGTTCGAGTCCCCAGGTCCCATGTAAGCCAGGTGCACAAGCATGCATCTGGAGTTTGTTTGCAGTGGCTGGAAGCCCTGACATGCCCATTCTCTCTGTCTAATAAATAAATTTTAAAAAAATTTAAAAAAAAAAACAGGGCTGGAGAGAAGACTTAGCGGTTAAGGTGTTTGCCTGCAAAGCCAAAGGATTCAGGTTTGATTCCTCGGGACCCACATGCGCCAGATGCACAAAGTGGCACATGCATCTGGAGTTTGTTTGCAGTAGCCGGAGGCCCTGGTGCACCCATTCTTTCCCTCTCCCTCCTCTCCCTCCCTCCCTCTCTCTTTTTCTCTCTCTCTCCCCCCTCTTTCTCTGTCAAATAAATAAATAAATAAAAATAAAGTATTTAAAAACAAACAGAAATGAAAGGATTGCTGCCAAACTCAGTCTGTGATGGCAGCTGGCCCGATACCAAAGCTAGATCAAGGCACAACAAAAGAAGAAAATTATAAACCAGTTTCCCTGATGGTCACAGATGCAAAAATTCTTGTAAACCAGACTCAACATTGCATTTAACAGAGCACACGTTCATCATGACCAAGTTGCCTGTGTTCCAGGGACGCAAGAATGGCTCAACATACACAAGTCAATAAAATAAAAGTACAGGACATAAATGGACTCAAGAACAGACATCGCAAGATCAGCACAATAGGTGTAGAAAAGGCCTTTGACAATATTTAGCATTCCTTCGTAATAAAAGCCCTGAAGAGAGCGGTTAAAGTGCTTACCTGCAAAGCCTAACGACCCGGGTTCAATTCCCCCAGGACCCACATAAACCCAGGTGCACAGTAGTGCATGGGTCTGGAGTTCGTTTGCAGTGGCTGGAAGCTCTGGTGCGCCCATTCTCTCCCTCCCTCCCTCTCTCTCTCTCTCTCAAATAAACAAACAAATAAAATATATTTAAAAATAAAAAGTTAGAAAAATACTCCAAAGTTTGCCTTTGGTTTGACTAGATTTCTCTGTAGATTTTACCTTGATTTATTTTGTGATGCAGATATTGAACCTGGGGCCTTACACATATTCGGTGAGTGCTGTGCACTGAGCTACATCCTCACCTCCCCGACCTCTATATTTCCTTATTTTATATATATATTTTTTTCTTCTTCTTCCTCCTCCTCCTCCCCCTCCCCCCTCTCCCTCCCCCTCCCCGTCCTCCTTCTCCTTCTTCTTCTTGTCTTGCAGCTGACTTCCTGAATTTCGGGGTGCACCGTCTGAACACCATGGCAGTATCCAGAAGAGGGCAGCAGAGTACAACTTTGACTTGAGGGTGCTGACCACCAGAAATCTCAGAATCTCGCTCTCCTTCCTATAGAGCAGAAATCTTAGTACTCTCCTTAAAAAACTGAAAAATCCTCAAACACACACGCACAAATTTCATTTTATTGACTAAACCCTATATTCCATGTTTATTCCCTAAAAGGATGCTCTTGTTCCCTGATCTTCCAGCAGCTAGTGACAAAGGAAAGTCTCAATCAAGACACTTTGCTACTAGCTGGCTGGCACCACCCACCAATCATCCCATCAAGCATCCTGCTAATGGCGGTCTCTTGGAGCTTCGACTACTTCTAACTTGGGCACTGCTTGAAAATCTTCAGCTATTGGGGCTGGAGAGATGGCTTAGCGGTTAAGGCTTGACTCCCCAGGACCCAAGTAAGTCACATGCACATAGTGAATTCCAGGTCAGCCTGAGCTACTGTGAGACCCTACCTAGAAAAACAAAACAAAAAAATGCATCTCAGCCAGGCATGGTGCATGGTGGCACACATCTTTAATCCCAGCACTTGGGAGGCAGAGGTAGGAGGATCGCCACGAGTTCGAGGCCACCCTGAGACTACATAGTGAATTCCAGGTCAGCCCAGTCTAGAGCGAGACCCTACCTTTAAAAACAAACAAACAGGGCTGGAGTGATGGCTTAGTGGTTAAGGCGCCTGCCTCCTAACCCTCAGAACACTGGTTCCAATCTCCAGCTGTTCCAATCTCCAGGTCCCACGTTTAGCCAGATGCAAAGTGACGCAAGGGCGCAATGCTGCACTTGGCCACAAAGGGGCGCGCACATCTGGATTTCGTTCTCAGCAGCTGAGACACTGCTCGCGTGTCCATCTGTCTTCCTCCCTCTCTCTCTCTCTCTCTGTCTCTCTCTGTCTCTCTCTGTGTCTCTCTCCAAAAAAAAAATAATATAAAATAAAAAAAAGTTTAAAAAAAAACAAAACAAAAAAGTGTAGTAAAGGAAAAAAGAAATATGAGACCAAAATAAAAACAATAATTTATTTTTAAGAATAAATTATAACTGACTTTGCTTCCTGCCTGCACCCTCCTGGCAGATTACAAATACAAAAGACCCAGAAAGAAAGAAAGAAAGAAGACACTCACCTGACACCTGACACTTCATCTGTTTTGTTTGTTTGTTTGTTTGTTTGTTTGTTTGTTTGTTTTTCGAGGTAGGGTTTCACTCTAGCCCAGGCTGACCTGGAATTCGGAATTCACTATGTAGTCTCAGGGTGCACCACCACGCCCAGCTCTTTTTTTTTTTTTTAGGCCCCTTACATTTCTTTTATTCTTTTTTTTTTAAGTTTTATTTATTTGAAATAGAGAGAGAGAGAGGAAGAGACAGAATGGGTGTGCCAGGGCCTCTAGCCACAGCAAACAAACTCGAGACACAGGTACCACCTTGTGCATCTGTTTTACATGGATCCTGGGGAATCAAACCAGGGTCCTTTGGCTTTGCAGACAAGTGCCTTAACCACCAAGCCATCCCTCCAGCCCACATTTCTTTTATTCTTAAAAATAAATTATTGTTTTTAGTTTGGTCTCATATTTCTTTTTTCTTTTACTACACTTTTTTGTTTGTTTTTAAAGGTAGGGTCTCTCTCTAGCCCAGGCTGATCTGGACTTCACTATGTAGTCTCAGGGTGGCCTCGAACTCATGGCAATCCTTGTTACCTCTGCCTCCTGAGTGCTGGGATTAAAGGCATGTACCACCACATCTGGGTTACTACACTTTTTTACGTTTTATTTTATTCTTTTGTTTGTTTCGTTGGTTTTTCAAGGTAGGGTCTCACTCGAGTCCAGGCTGACTTAGAATTCATTATGTAAACTCAGGGTGGCCTCGAATGCACAGCAATCCTCCTACCTCTGCCTCGCTAGTGCTGGGTTTAAAGGTGTGCACTACCACGCCCAGGATATTTTATTCTTATTTTATCTAATTCTGTCTATGCTCTCTTGTTATTTGGTAGGCATTTTTTTAACATCTTGCTTTTCACTTTTTATAACATTCTCCTCCACACTCCTTCATCTTTTTCCTTTATCTTATTTAACCTTAAGTCACTTCCATTTTTATTCCATTTCCTTGCCCCTTCCTTTCTCTCATTCATTTACTACTTCTATTTTTTTAAAACATTTTATTTTTGTTTGTTTATTTATTTGACAGAGAAAGAGGGAGAGAGAGAGAATGGGCATGCCAGGGCCTCCAGCCACTGCAAATGAACTCCAGACACATGCACCCACTTGTGTATGTGGCTAATGTGGGTCCTGGGTCCTTTGTCTTTTCAGGAAAACACATTAACTGCTAAGCCATCCCTCCAGCCCCATTTACTACTTCTATTTTTTTGCTTGTTTGGTTTGTGTTGAGGTAGGGTCTCTCTCTACCCAGGCTGACCTGAAATTCACTATGTAGTCTTAGGATGGCCTCAAACTCACAGCGAACCCCCCCCCCCACCTCTGCCTCCAATGTGCTGGGATTAAAGGCATGCGTCACCATGTCCAGCCTACTTCTATTACTATGACATATACAAAACTAATTTTTAACTTCATAGCACACTGCAGGTTATTTCCGTTTTCTGTCCTCTGGTCATGTTAGCGGCTTTTATCAATTTAAAGTGCATTTTTATGTGATATTCTATTTGGTGATGTTGCTGTTGTATCAATTTGTTTGCACCACTCTGTCATACTAGGTAGGGTGAGCCCACAAGAATGGGATATTTAGAGCTGGAGAGATGGCTTAGTGGTTAAGGCACTTGCCTGCAAAGCCTAAGGACCCAGGTTCAATTCCCCAGGACCCGTGTAAACCAGATGCACAAGGTGGCGCATGCGTCTGGAGTTCGTTTGCAGTGGCTGGAGGCCCTGGCATACCCACTTTCTCTGTCTCTCTCTCTCTCTCTCCCTCAAATAAATAAAAAAAAATATTTTACTAAACAAATATTTAAAAAGCCAGGCGTGGTGGTGCACACCTTTAATCCCAGCACTTGGGACACAGAGGTAGGAGGATTACCATGAGTTTGATGCCACCCTGAGACTACATAGTGAATTCCAGGTCAGCCTGGACTAAAGTGAAACCCTACTTCAAAAAACCCCCAAAAGAGCTGGAGAGATGGCTTAGTGGTTAAGCGCTTGCCTGTGAAGCCTAAGAGTCCTGGTTCGAGGCTCAATTCCCCAGTACCCACATAAGCCAGATGTACAAGGTGGCGCACACATCTGGAGTTCGTTTGCAGTGGTTGGAGGTCCTGGTGTGCCCATTCTCTCTCTCTATCTCTCTGCCTCTTTCTTTGTCTGTTGCTCACAAATAAATAAAAATAAACAAAAATAAAAACAAAAGAAGAAAACCCCCAAAAATAAATAAATAAAAATAAAAAAGAATAAATAGGCTATTCACTAAGAGATACCCAAATAAAACCAGAAGAAATAATTATAACATAGAAACCCAAGAAAAATGAAAAAGTAAGGCAACAGCCCAACTGAATACAAAAATAATGAGATGGGTAAACAGCTACACAAAGAAAGCAAAGGTGGACCAGGGGAGAGGACTCATAGCTAAAGGTGCTTGCCTGCTTGTCAGCCCAGGGTTCAATTCCCCAGCCACCCACATAGAGCCAGCCTGGGTTCAATTCCCAGGCACCTACATACATACACACACACACACACACACACACACACACACACACACACACAGTTAATTAATAATATTTTTAAAGACAGCAAAGTTTGTGTTTAAGAATGATCAATGACTTCAAAAAGAAATGAATGAGAGCTGGAGAGATGGCTTAGTGGTTAAGACACTTGCCTGCGAAGCCTAAGGACACTACCTCCACAAGACCATCATAATAGGAGGAAAAGATCATGACATCAAACTGAAAAGAGAGACTGATTGAGAGGGGGAGGGGATATGATGGAGAGTGAAGTTTCAAAGGGGAAAGTTGGGGGAGGGAGGGAAATAACATGGGATATTGTCTACAATTAAAGAAGTTTTCAATAAAAATAAAAATTAAAAAAAAATTCAGCCAGGTGTGGTAGTGTATGCTTTTAATCCCAGAACTCAGGAGGCAGAGGTAGGAGGATTGCTGTTAGTTCGAGACCAGCCTGAAAATACATAGTAACTTCCAGGTCAGCCTGAGCTAGAGCAAAACCCTACCTTGAAAAACAAACAAACAACAACAAAGAAATAAAAAAACTCAATGAATCAAAAACGCGGTGGAAAGCATCACCAATACAACAACAGACGGAACAGAAGGAAGATTACTAGGGATGGAAGACAAGGTCAAGGACAGTCTAGATTCAGACATCAATAGACAAAAAAATAGATATGGCCACCACTTTCTAGAACCCTGGGATGAGATAAAAGAAGGACCTAAAAAAAAAAAAAGGACCTGAGATTTAAAAAATAAGACATATAAAATCTATCCTGAGGCTGAGTGTGATAGTGCACGCCTTTAATCCCAGCACTGGGGAGGCAGAGGTAGGAGGATCGCCATGAGTTCAAGGCCAGCCTGGGACCAAAAAAATAAAAAATAAAATAAAACAGGGGAGCTGGGCGATGTGGCACATGCCTTTTAGCCCAGCACTTGGGAAGCAGAGGTAGGAGGATCGCCATGAGTTCAAGGCCACCCTAAGACTACATAGTGAATTCCAGGTCAGTCTGGGCTAGAGCAAAAACCTACCTTGAATAAAACCAAATAAATAAATAAATTAAATTAAATTAAATAGGGCTGGAGAGATGGCTTAGCAGTTAAGGCACTTGCCTGCAAGGCTAAGGACCTAGGTTTGATTCCCTAAAACCCACACAAGCCAGAAGCACAAGGAGGCACATGCGCCTGAAGTTTGTTTACAGTGGCTGGAGGCCCTGGTGGGCCCATTCTCTCTATCCACCTCTCTCTCTTTCTCTCTCTCTCAAATAAATAAATTAATTAATTAAAATAAAAGGGGCATATAAATCCTGATACAATAATAATAGTGGATAATAGCCCATTCTCATCTTTACATAGGCCATCCACACCAAAAAAACAAAACAAACAAACAAACAACAACAAAAAAAAAAAAAACAGCAAAGAGAGCTTCGGGAGATGGTTCAGAGGTTAACTGCGCTCCCAGGCCTGGGAGCCTGGGCCTGGCCGTGCACTTCTGTTTGCAATCCCAGCCTGCAGGGAGGACAGGGCTGGGGGGTGGTGATGTTGGAGCCTGGAGGACTGTAGAATCGCTGAGGCTTGCTGACCAGGTTGAGAGAGACCTCAGTCTCATGGAAGTATATAGAAAAGCAACAGAGGAGAACGCCTGAAGTCCTCCTCTGAACTCGGCACACGCATGCACGGAGCACATACACACCTCAAACACCACATGCAAACACACCACATATATGCTGCACACACGCACGCATGCACGCACACGAAAGCATGCACCAGAGGTTAGGAGAGTTATCTCAGACTCTGAAGGTTGGTTCAGACATCGTTGCAATTCTCTACATTAATAGAAGGATGGAGAAAAACTATATGGTCATCTCAGTACCTAGCAGGAAATCGTTTGATATTTGTCATTTATTTAAAGGTTCAGACACAAATTCTTAAAAAGCCAAAATTACAACATTTTAAGGGGCTGGAGAGATGGTGTAGTGGTTAAGGTGTTTGCCTGTGAAGCCTAAAGATCCAAGTTCAATTCCCCAGTGCTCATGTAAGCCAGATGCACAAGGTGATGTATGCATCTGTAGTTCATTTGCAGTGAGAAGAGGCCCTGGTACACCCATTCATTTACAGTGGCTAGGGGCCCTGGCACACTCATTCTCTCTCCCTCTTTCTCTCTGTCTAATAAATAAAATAAAAACTTTTTTAAATTCCCTAAATTACACCTACCAGAATATTACAATAACTAAAGACAAAATCTTAGCAATAGAAGAACGAAGGACACTGTTACAAACTAGCAAGATATATCTTACTTTTTTTTTTTTTTT
>PVKW010033687.1:0-23042 GCA_004027895.1 Orientallactaga bullata
TAAAGGTGATCAGCACCTTCAGCAAAGTAGCAGGATACAAAATCAATGCACAGAAATCAGTAGCCTTTTTGTATGCAAAGGACAAAGAGACAGAAAAAGAAATAACTAACATTGTCCCATTTTCAATTGCAACAAAGAAAATAAAATACCTTGGAATAACATTAACTAAGGAACTTAAAGACCTATACAATGAAAACATTAAAACTCTCCAAAAAGAAATTGAGGAGGTCCTACAAAAATGGAAAGACCTCCCATGCTCCTGGATTGGTAGAATTAACATTGTGAAAATGGCAATTATACCAAAAGCACTTTATAGATTCAATGCAATGCTGATAAAAATCCCAACTTCCTTCTTCAATGAGATAGAAAAACTATCTCAAAAACGGAAATGTAGAAGGCCTCGGATATCCAAGCTCATCCCCAGCAAAAGAAACACCTCTGGAGGCATCACCATACCTGATCTAAAGCTATACTACAAAGTCATTGTAATAAAAACAACACGGTACTGGCATAAAAACAGGAATATAGACCAATGGAACAGAATTGAAGACCCAGACTTTGGGTCAAGAAACTACAGCTACTTGATATTTGACAAAGACCCTACCAATGCAGAATGGAGAAAAGACAGCATCTTCAATAAATGGTGTTGGATAAACTGGACAACCATATGTAGGAAAATGAAACTTGACCCATACATCTCTCCATGCACAAATATTAAGTCCAAATGGTTAAAAGACCTTAATATAAAACCAGAAACTCTGCTACTACTGGAAGAAAAAATGGGAGGAACCTTCCATGATATAGGAGTGGGAAAAGATTTCCTGAACAAAACCCCAGCAGCTCAGGAAATTAAACAATCACTCAACCACTGGGATCTCATGAAGTTGAAAAGCTTTTTCACTAACAAAAAATATTATAATCAAAGCCAGCAGAATACCCACAGAATGGGAGAAAATTTTCACCACCTATACAACTGACAAATGCCTAATTTCTAGAATCTACAAAGAAGTCCAAAACCTAAACAATAAATCCCCAAACAACCCATTCACAAAGTGGGGCAGAGAACTGCACAGGGAGTTCTCAGAGGAAGAAATACAAATAGAAAACACACATTTAAGAAAATGTTCAACATCCCTAATCATCAGGGAAATGCAAATTAAAACAACTATGAGATTCCACTTTACCCCAGTAAGGATGGCTAACATTAAAAAAACAATGAAAACAAATGCTGGTGAGGCTGCGGAGAAATAGGAACAAGTCTTCACTGTTGGTGGGAATGTAAAATGGTTCAACCACTATGGACAGCTATATGGAGACTATTGGAAAGGATGAACATAGACCTACCAATGGATCCAGTTATTCCCTTATTGGGCATTTACCCTAAAGGCCCCAAGCCTCAGATCAGAGACATTTGCTCAACCATGTTTATAGCTGCTCAATTCATAATAGCAAAGAGCTGGAATCAACCCAGGTGTCCATCAGTAGATGAATGGATAACAAAGATGTGGTATATCTATACTAAGGAATTCTACGTAGCAGTAAGGAAAGATGAAATAAGGAAATTTGAAAAAAATGGTCTAACATGGAACAGATCATCCTCAATGTGCTCCCCCAAGCACAAAAAGATAATCGTCGCATGGTTTCATTTATCTGTCACGTAGTTTTCTTAGAAAAGAAAGATCTTCATTCCCGAACACTGTACTGAGTGAAATAAACTAGTTCTGTTCTTGGAATGAGATGCTTTCCTATGAAGACGGTTGAGTGCAGCATATCAAACTTTCCTGGTTTGTGTATTCTAACAAGATGTACAACTTAGTAGAATCCCGTAATTTGTAAAGTAGTTTCCTTAGAAAACAAAGATGTTCATTGCCGAACACTGTACTGTGTGAAATAAGCTAGTTGTGTTCTCGGAATGAGATGCTTTCCTAAGAAGATGGTTGAGTGCAGCAACATCAAACTTATCTGTTTTTTTTGTTGTTGTTGTTGTTGTTTTTGGTTTTGCAAGGTAGGGTCTCACTCTGGCCCAGGCTGACCTGGAATTAACTATGTAGTCTCAGGGTGGCCTTGAACTCTTGATGATCCTCCTACCTCTGTCTCCTGAGTTCTGGGATTAAAGACATGCGCCACCACGCCAGGCTAAACTTATCTGTTTTGTGTAATCTAACAAGATGTACAACTTAGTAGATTTGCTTCATTTCTAAAGTAGTTTGTTTAGACAAGAAAGTTCTTCATTGCCGAAAACTGTACTGTGTGAAATAAGCTACTTCTGTTCTCGGAATGAGTTGCTTTCCCACGAAGACGATTGAGTGCAGCAAGTTGATACTTTCCTGGTTTGTGTAATCTAACAAGATGTACATTTTAGTAGATTCGTTTCATTTTTAAAGTAGTTTGCTTAGAAAACAAAGATCTTCATTGCCAAACACTGTACTTTGTGAAATAAGCTAGTTCTGTTCTCGGAATGGGTTGCTTTCCCACGAAGATGGTTGAGTGCAGCAAGTTGATACTTTCCTGATTTGTGTATTCTAACAAGATGTACAACTTAGTAAGTTCGTTTCATTTCTAAAGTAGTTTTCTTAGAAAAGAAAGATCTCCATTCCCGAACACTGTACTGTGTGAAATAAGCTAGTTCTATTCTCGGAATGAGATGCTTTCCTACGAAGACGGTTGAGTGCAGCATATCAAACTTTCCTGGTTTGTGTAATCTAACAAGATGTACAACTTAGTAGATTCCCGTCATTTCTAAAGTAGTTTCCTTAGAAAACAAAGATGTTCATTGCCGAACACTGTACTGTGAAATAAGCCAGTTCTGTTCTCGGAATGAGTTGCTTTCCCACGAAGACGGTTGAGTGCACCAAGTTGATACTTTCCTAGTTCGTGTAATATAACAAGATGAACAACTTCGTAGATTCGTTTCATTTCTAAAGTCATTTGCATAGAAAACAAATATCTTCATTGCTGAAAACTGTACTGTGTGAAATAAGCTAATTCTGTTCTCGGAATGAGTTGCTTTCCCACGAAGATGGTTGAGTGCAGCAAGTTGATCCTTTCCTGATTTGTGTAATCTAACACGGTGTACATCTTAATAGATTCGTTTCATTTCTAAAGTCGTTTGCTTAGAAAACAAAGGTCTTCATTGCCGAACACTGTAGTGTGTGAAATAAGCTAGTTCTCTTCGTGGAATGAGTGCTTTCCTACGAAGACGGTTGAGTGCAGCAAGATCAAACTCTGGGTTGGCGTAATCTAACAAGATTTACAACTTAGTAGACCCGTTTCATATCTAAAGTAGTTTGCTTAGAAAACAAAGATCTTCATTGCCGAAAATTGTACTGTATGAAATAAGCTAGTTCTGTTCTCTGAATGAGTTGCTTTCCTATGAAGACGGTTGAGTGCAGCAAGTTGAAACTTTCCTGGCTTGTGTAATCTAACGAGATGTACAACTTAGTAAATTCATTTCATTTCTAAAGTAGTTTGCTTAGAAAACAAAGATCTTCTTTCCCGAACACTATACTGTGTGAAATAAGCTAGTTCTCTTCTTGGAATGAGTTGCTTTACAACAAAGAAGTTTGAGTGAAGGAAGTTGATACTTTCCTGGATTGTGTAATCTGAAAAGATGGAAAACTTAGTAGATTCATTTCCTTTCTAAAGTAGTTTGCTTAGAAAAGAAAGGTCTTCATTGCCGAACACTGTACTGTGTGAAATAAGGTAGTTCTGTTCTGGGAATGAGTTGCTTTCCCACGAAGACTGTTGAGTGCAACAAGTTGATACGTTCATGACTTGTTTAATCTAACAAGATATACAACTTAGTAGATTTGTTTCCTTTCTAAAGTAGTTTGCTTAGAAAACAAAGATCTTTATTGCCGAACACTGTACTGTGTGAAATAAGCTAGTACTGTTCGTGGAATGAGATGCTTTTCTATGAAGACGGTTGAGTGCAGCAAGATCAAACTTTCCTGTTTTGTGGATTCTAACAAGATGTACAACTTAGTAGATTTGTTTCATTTATAAAGTAGTTTCCTTACAAAACAAAGATCTTTTTGCCGAACGCTGTACCCTGTGAAATAAGCTAGTTCTGTTCTCGGAATGAGATGCTTTACTACGAAGATGGTTGAGTGCACCTAGTTTATTCTTTCCTGGTTTGTGTAATCTATGAAGATGTACAACTTAGTAGATTCGTTTCATTTCTAAAGTAGTTTCCTTAGAAAACAAAGGTCTTCATTGCCGATCACTGTACTGTCTGAAATAAGCTAGTTCTATTCTCGGAATGAGATGCTTTACCACTAAGAGTGTTGAGTGCAGGAAGTTGATACTTTCCTGGATTGCGTAATCTAAAAGGATGGACAACTTAGTAGATTCCATTCATTTCTAAAGTAGTTTGCTTAGAAAAAAAAGGTCTTCATTGCCTAACTCTGCATTTTGTGAAATAAGCTAGTTCTGTTCTTGGAATGAGATGGTTTCCGATGAAGACGGTTGAGTGCAGTAAGATCAAACTTTAATGTTTTGTGTAATCTAACAAGATGTACAACTTAGTAGATTAGTTTCATTTCTAAAGTAGTTTCCTTAGAAAACAAAAGTCTTCATTTCCAATCTCTGTACTGTCTGAAATAAGCTAGTTCTGTTCTCAGAATGAGATGCTTTCCCACGAAGACGGTTGAGTGCACTAAGTTGATACTTTCCTGGTTTGTTTAATCTAACAAGATATACAACTTAGTAGATTCATTTCACTTCTAAAGTAGTTTGCTTAGAAAACAAAGATCTTCATTGCCTAACTCTGTATTTTGTGAAATAAGCTAGTTCTGTTTTTGGAATGAGTTGCTTTCCCACGAAGACAGTTGAGTGCAGCAAGTTGATACGTTTCTGGTTTGTGTAATCTAAAAAGATTTACCACTTAGTAGATTCGGTTCATTTCTAAAGTTGTTTCCTTAGAAAACAAAGATCCTCATTGCCGAACACTGTACTGTGTGAAATAAGCTAGTTCTGTTCTCAGAATGAGATGCTTTCCTAAAAAGACGGTTGAGTGCAGCAAGATCAACCTTTCCTGTTTCATGTAATCTAACAAGATGGACAAGTTTGTAAATTTGCTTCATGTCTAAAGAAGTTTGCTTAGAAAACAAAGATCTTCATTGCCAAACACTGTACTATGTGAAATAAGCTAGTTCTGTTCTCGGAATGAGTTGCTTTCCCACGAAGATGGTTGAGTGCAGCAAGTTGATATTTTCCTGGTTTGTGTAATCTAAGAAGATGTACAACTTAGTAGATTCGTTTCATTTCTAAAGTAGTTTGTTTAGAAAACAAAGATCTTCATTGCAGAACATTGTACTGTGTGAAATAAGCTAGTTCTGTTCTTGGAATGAGTTGCTTTACTACTAAGACGGTTGAGTGCAGCAAGTTGAAACTTTCCTGCCTTGTGTATCTAACAAGATGTACAACGTAGTAGATTTGTTTCATTTCTAAAGTAGTTTGTTTAGAAAACAAAGATCTTCATTGCCAAACACTGTACAGTGTAAAATAAGCTAGTTCTGTTCTCAGAATGAGTTGCTTTCCTACGAAGACCGTTGAGTGCAGCAAGTGGAAAGTTTCTGGGTTGTGTAATCTAAAAAGATGTACAACATAGTGGATTCGTTTCATTTCTAAAGTAGTTTTCTTAGAAAGCAAAGATCTTCATTTCCGAACACTCTACAGTGTGAAATATACTAGTTCTGTTCTCGGATTGAGTTGCTGTACTACAAAGACGGTTAAGTGCAGCAAGTTGATACTTTCCTGGTTTGTGTAATCTAACAATGTGTACAACTTGGTAGATTCGTTTCATTTCTAAAGTAGTTTTCTAAGAATACAAAGGTCTTCATCACCGAACACTGTACTGTGTGAAATAAGCTAGTTCTGTTCTTGGAATGAGTTGTTTTCCCTCGAAGAAGGTTGAGTGCAGCAAGATCAAACTTTCATGGTTTGGGTAAACTGACAAGATGTACAACTTAGTAGATCCGTTTCATTTATAAAGTAATTTGCTTACAAAACAAAGGTCTTCATTGCCGAACACTGTACTGTGTGAAATAAGCTAGTTCTGGTCTTAGAATGAGTTGCTTCCCCACGAAGAATGTTGAGTGCAGGAAGTTGGTACTTTTCTGTATTGTGTAATCTGACAAGATGTAAAACTTAGTGGATTCGTTTCATTTCTAGAGTAGTTTCCTTAGAAAACAAAGATCTTCATTACTGAACACTGTACAGTGTGAAATAAGCTAGTTCTGTTCTCAGAATTAGTTGCTTTCCCACGAAGACGGTTCACTGCAGCAAGATGATACTTTCCTGGTTTGTGTAATCTAACAAGATGTACAAATTAGTAGTTTCGTTTCATTTCTAAAGTAGTTTGCTTAGAAAACAAAGATCTTCATTTCCGAACACTACTGTGTGAAATAAGGTAGTTCTGTTCTCGGAATGAGTTCCTTTCCAACGAAGAATGTTGAGTGCAGCAAGTTGATACTTTCCTTGTTTGTGTAATCTAACAAGATGTACAACTTAGCAGATTCAGTTCATTTCTAAAGTAGTTTGCTTAGAAAACAAACATCTTCATTGCCGAACCCTGTATAGTGTAAAATAAGCTAGTTCTGTTCTCAGAATGAGATGCTTTCCTACGAAGATGGTTGAGTGCAGCAAGATCAAAGTTTCCTGATTTGTGGAATCTAACAAGATGTACAACTTAGGAGATTCGTTTCATTTCTAAAGTAGTTTGCTTAGAAAACAAAGATCTTCATTGCCAAAAACTGTACTGTGTGAAATGAGCTAGTTCTGTTCTTGGAATGAGTAGCTTTCCTACGAAGACGGATTAGTGCAGTAAGTTGAATCTTCCCTGGATTGTGTAATCTAACAAAATATACAAATTAGTAGATTCATTTCATTTCTAACGTAGTTTGCTTAGGAAACAAAGATCTTCATTCCCAAAAATTGTACTGTGAGAAATGAACTAGTTGTGTTCTCAGAATGAGTTGCTTTCCCACGAAGGCAGTTCAGCGAAGCAAGTTGATACTTTCCTGGATTGTGTAACCTAACAAGATGTACAACTTAGTAGATTCGTTTCATTTCTAAGGCAGTCTGCTTAGAAAACAAAGGTCTTCATTGCTGAACACTGTACTGTCTTGAATAAGCTAGTTCTCTTCTCCGAATGACTTGCTTTCCCACGAAGATGTTTGACTGCAGGAAGGTGATACTTTCCTGGATTGTGTAATCTAACAAGATGTACAACTTAGTAGATTCGTTTCATTTCTAAAGCAGTTTGCTTAGAAAACAAAGATCTTCATTGCCGAACACTGTACTGTGTGAAATAAGGTAGTTCTGTTCTCGGAATGAGTTCCTTTCCAACGAAGAAGGTTGAGTGCAGCAAGTTGATACTTTCCTTGTTTGTGTAATCTAACAAGATGTACAACTTATCAGATTCAGTTCATTTCTAAAGCAGTTTGCTTAGAAAACAAATATCTTCATTGCCAAACCCTGTATAGTGTGAAATAAGCTAGTTCTGTTCTCAGAATGAGATGCTTTCCTACGAAGATGGTTGAGTGCAGCAAGATCAAAGTTTCCAGGTTTGTGGAATCTAACAAGATGTACAACTTAGTAAATTCCTTTCATTTCTAAAGTAGTTTGCTTAGAAAACAATGATCTTCATTTCTGAACACTGTACATTGTGAAATAAGCTAGTTCTGTTCTCTGAATGAGTTGCTTTCAAACGAGGACGGTTGAGTGCAGCCAGTTGACACTTTCCTGGTTTGTGTAATCTAACAGGATGTACACTTAGAAGATTAGTTTCATTTCTAAAGTAGTTTGCTTAGAAAACAAAGGTCTTCATTGCCGAAAACTGTACTGTGTGAAATAAGCTAGTTCTGTTTTAGGAATTAGTTGCTTTACTATGAAGACGGTTGAGTGCAGCAAGTTGATACTTTCCTGGTGTGTGTAATCTAACAAGATGTATAACTTAGTAGATTTGTTTCATTTATAAAGTAGTTTGCTTAGAAAACAAAGGTCTTCATTGCTGAACACTGTACTGTGTGAAATGAGCTATTTCTTTTCTCGGAATGATTTGCTTTCCCAAGAAGACGGTTGAGCGCAGCAAGTTCATACTTTCCTGCTTTGTGTAATCTAACAAGATGTACAACTTAGTAAATTCCTTTTATTTCTAAAGTAGTTTACTTAGAAAACAAAGATCTTCATTGCCGAACACTGTACTGTGTGAAATAAGCTAGTTCTGTTTTCAGAATGAGTTGCTTTCCTACGAAGATGGTTGAGTGCAGCAAGATCAAACTTTCCTGGTTTGTGTAATCTAACATGATGTACAACCTAGTAAATTCCTTTCATTTCAAAAGTAGCTTGCTTAAAAAACAAAAATCTTCATTGCCAAAAACTGTACTGTGTGACATAAGCTAGTACTGTTCCAGAATGAGTTGTTTTACTACGAACACGGTTGAGTGCAGCAAGTTGATAGTTTCCTGGATTGTGTAATCTAACAAGATGTACAACTTTGTAGATTCGTTTCATTTCTAAAGTAGTTTGCTGAGAAAACAAAGATCTTCATTGCCGAACACTGTACTTTGTGAAATTAGCTAGTTCTGTTCTCCGAATGAGTTGCTTTCCCATGGAGACCTTTCAGTGCATCAAGTTGATACTTTCCTGGTTTGTGTAATCTAACAAGATATACAACTTTGTAGACTCGTTTCATTTCTAAAGTAGTTTGTTTAGAAAACAAAGATCTTCATTCCCGAACATTATACAGTGTGAAGTAAAGTAGTTCTCTTCTCGGAAGGACATGCTTTCCTACGAAGACGGTTGAGTGCAGCAAGATCAATCTTTCCTGGTTTGTGTAATCTAACAAGATGTACAACTTAGTAGATTCATTTCTTTTCTAAAGTAGTTTGTTAGAAAACAAAGGTCTTCATTGCCGAACACTGCACTGTGTGAAATAAGCTAGTTCTGTTCTCAGAATGAGTTGCTTTCCCACGAAGGTGGATGAGTTCACGAAGTTGATACTTTAGTGGATTGTGTAATCTAATAATATGTACAGCTTTGTAGTTTCGTTTCATTTCTAAAGTAGTTTGCTTAGAAATCTAATATCTTCATTGCCAAATACTGTACTTTGTGAAAAAACCTAGTTCTGTTCCGGGAATTAGTTGCATTCCCATGAAGACGTTTGAGTGCAGTAAGTGGATACTTTCCTGGTTTGTGTAATATAACAAGATGTACAACTTAGTAGATTCGTTTCATTTCTAATGTAGTTTGCTTAGAAAACAAAGATCTTCATTGCCAAACACTGTACTTTGTGAAATAAGGTAGTTCTGTTCTTGGAAAGAGTTCCTGTCCGACGAAGAAAGTTGACTGCAGCAAGTTGATACTTTCCTGGTTTGTGTAATCTAACAAGATGTACAACTTAGTAACTTCGTTTCATTTCTAAAGTAGTTTGCTTAGAAAACAAAGTTCTCCATTGCCGAACACTGTACAGTGTGAAATAAGCTAGTTTGGTTCACGGAATGAGATGTTTTCCTACAAAGACGGTTGAGTGCAGCAAGATCAAACTTTCCTGGTTTGTGTAATCTGACAAGATGTACTACTTAGTAGATTCGTTTCATTTCTAAAGTAGTTTGCTTAGACAACAAATATCTTCATTGCTGAAAACTGTACTGTGGGAAATAAGCTAGTTCTTTTCTCGGAATGAGTTGCTTTACTATGAAAGCAGTTGAGTGCAGCAAGTTGATACTTTCTTGGTTTATGTAGTCTAACACGATGTACATCTTAGTAAATTCATTTGATTTCTAAAGTAGTTTGCTTAGAAAAGAAAGGTCTTCATCGCCAAACGCTGTACTGTGTGAAATAAGCTAGTTCTGTTTTTGGAATGAGTTCCTTTACCATGAAGATGTTTGAGTGAGGGAAGTTGATACTTTCCTGGTTTGTGTAATCTAAAAAGATGTACAACTTAGTAGATTCGATTTATTTCTAAAGTAGTTTGCTTAGAAAACATACATCTTCATTGACAAACACAGTACTCTGTGTAATAAGCTAGTTATTTACTCACAATGAGTTGCTTTCCCACGAAGAAGATTTAGTGCAGCAAGTTGACACGTTCCTGGTTTGTGTAATCTAAGAAGATGCAAAACTTAGTAGGTTCGTTTCATTTCTAAAGTAGTTTGCTTAGAAAACAAAGGTCTTCATTGCTGAACAGTGTACATTGTGAAATAAGCTAGTTCTGTTCTGGGAATGAGTTACATTTCCACGAAGACGTTTGAGTGCAGCAAGTTGATACTTTCCTGGTTTGTGTAATCAACCAAGATGTACAAATTAGTAGATTCGTTTCATTTCTAAAGTAGTTTACTTAGAAAACAAAGATCTTCATTGCTAAACACTGTACAGGGTGAAATAAGCTAGTTCTGTTCTGGGAATGAGTTGCTTACCTACGAAGACGGTTGAGTGCAGCAAGATCAAACGTCCCAGGATTGTGTAATCTAACAAGATATACGACTTAGTAGATTCTTTTCATTTCTAAAGTAGTTTGCTTAAAAAACAAAGATCTTCATTACCAAAAAATATACTGTGTGAAATGAGCTAGTTCTGTTTGCAGAATGAGATGCTTTCCTACGAAGAAGGTTGAGTGCAGCAAGATCAAAATTTCCTGGTTTGTGTAATCTCATAAGATGCACAACTTAGTATATTGGTTTTATTTCTGAACTAGTTTGCTTAGAAATCAAAGGTCTTCTTTGCTGAACACTGTACTGTGTGAAATAAGCTAGTTTTGTTTTTGGAATGAGTTGCTTTTCCATGAGGAAAGTTGAGTGCAGGAAGTTAATACTTCCCTGAATTGTGTAATCTAAAAATATATACAATGTATTAGATTTGTTTCATTTCTAAAATAGTTTCCTGAGAAAACAAAGATCTTCATTGCTGAACACTGTACTTTGTGAAATAAGCTAGTTCTATTCTCGGAATGAGTTGCTTTCCTACGAAGACGGTTGAGTGCAGCAAGATCAAACGTTCCTGGATTGTGTAATCTAACAAGATGTACAACTTACTAGGTACGTTTCATTTCTAAAGTAATTTGCTTAAAAAACAAAGATCTTCATTGCTGATAACTGTACTGTGTGAAAAATCTAGTTCTGTTCTCGGAATGAGTTGCTTTACTATGAAGATGGTTGAGTGCAGCAAGTTCATACTGTCCTGGTGCTTGTAATCAAAAAATATGCACAATTTAGTAGATTCGTTTCATTTATGAAGTAGTTAGCTTAGAAAACAAAGGTCTTCATTGCCGAACACTGTACTGTGTGAAATAAGCTACTTTTGTTCTCGGAATGACATGCGTTCCTACGAAGATGGTTGAGTGCAGCAAGATCAAACTTTGCTGGCTTGTGTAATCTCACAAGATGTACAATGTAGTAGGTTCGTTTCATTTCTAAAGTAGTTTGCTTAGAAAAGAAAGATCTTCATTGCCAAACACTGTACTGTGTGAAATAAGCTAGTTCTGTTCTCGGAATGAGTTGCTCTCCTATGAAGACGGTTGAGTGCAGCAAGACCAAACTTTCCTGCTGTGTAATCCAACAAGATGTACAACTTAGTAGATTCGTTTCATTTCTACAATAGTTTGCTTAGAAAAGAAAGATCTTCATTGCTGAACATTGTACAGTGTGAAATAAGCTAGTTCTGTTCTTGGAATGAGTTGCTCTCCTATGAAGACGGTTGAGTGGAGCAAGATCAACCTTTCCTGGTTTGTGTAATCTAACAAGATGTATAGCTTAGTAGATTCGTTTCATTTCTAAAGTAGTTTGCTTAGAAAACAAAGGACTTCATTGCCGAACACTGTACAGTGTGAAATAAGCTAGTTCTGTTTGTGGAATGAGTTGCTTTCCTACAAAGACAGTTGAGTGCAGCAAGACAAACTTTCCTGGTTTGTGTAATCTAACAAGTTGTACAAATTAGTAGATTCATTTCATTTCTAAAGTAGTTTGCTTAGAAAACAAAGGTCTTCGTTGACGAACACTGTACTGTGTGAAATAAGCTAGTTCTGTTCTCAGAATGAGTTGCTCTCCTACGAAGATGGTTGAGTGCAGCAAGATCAACCTTTCCTAGATTGTGTAATCTATCAAGATGTACATCTTCGTAGATTCGTTTCATTTCTAAAGTAGTTTGCTTAGAAAACAAAGTCTTCATTGCCGAAAATGGTAGTGTGTGAAATAAGCTAGTTCTGTTCTCAGGATGAGTTGCTTTCACATGAAGATGGTGGAGTGCTGGAAGTTGATACTTTACTGGTTTGTGTAATCTAAAAAGATGTACAACTTAGTAGATTATTTTAATTTCTAAAGTAGTTTGCTTAGAAAACAAAGATCTTCACTTCCGAACACTGTACCGTGTGAAATAAGCTAGTTGTGTTCTTGGAAAGAGATGCTTTCCTACTAAGACGGTTGATTACAGCAAGTTGAAACTTTCCTGGATTGGGTAATGTAACAATATGTACAACTTACTACAATCATTTCATTTCTAAAGTAGGTTGCTTAGAAAACAAAGATCTTCATTGCCGAAAACTGTACTGTATGAAATAAGCTAGTTCTGTTCTCGGAGTGAGTTTCTTTACTACGAAGATGGTTGAGTGCAGCAAATTGATACTTTCCTGGTTTGTGTAATCTAACAAGATTTACAACTTAGTAGATTCATTTCTTTTCTAAAGTACTTTGCTTAGAAAACAAAGGTCTTCATTGCAGAACACTATGCTGTGTGAAATAAGGTCATTCTGTTCTCGGAATGAGTTACTTTCCCACGAAGATGGTTGAGTGCAGGAAGTTGATACTTTCCTGGATTGTGTAATCTAACAAGGTGTACAGCTTACTAGATTCGTTTCATTTCTAAAGTAGTTTGCCTAGTAAACAAAAATCTACATTGCCAAATACTGTACTTTGTGAAATAAGCTAGTTCTCTTCTGGGAATGAGTTGCTTTCCCAAGTAGACAGTTGAGTGCAGCAAGTTGATACATTTCTTGTTTGTGTAATCTAACACGATGTACAACTTAGAAGGTTCGTTTCATTTCTTAAGTAGTTTGCTTAGAAAACAAAGATCTTCATTGCTGAACTTTGTACAGTGTGAAATAAGCTATTTCTGTTCTCGGAATGAGTTTCTTTACTACAAAGACGGTTGAGTGTAGCAAGTTGATAGTTTCCTGGGTTGTGTAATCTAACAGGATGTACAACTTAGTAGATTTGTTTCACTTCTAAAGTAGGTTGCTGAGAAAACAAAGGTCTTCATTACCGTACACTGTACTGTGTGAAATAAGCTAGTTCTGTTCTGGGAATGGGTTGCTTTCCCACAAAGAAGGTTGAGTGCAGGAAGTTGATACTTTCCTGGTTTGTGTAATGTAACAAGATGTACAACTTAGTAGATTCGTTTCATTTCTAAAGTAGTTTTCTTAAAAAACAAAGATCTTCATTGCCTAAAACTGTACTGTGTGAAATAAGCTAGTTCTGTTCTCTGTTGTGATCTCTCCTTTTTCATTTCTAATTTTGTTGATTTGAAGTGTTTCTTTTTTTGGCTTAATCAAATTGGCCAGGGGTGTATCACTCTTGTTACGTTTTTCAAAGAACCATCTCTTTGTTTCATCAATTTTCTTAATTGTCCTCTTAGTTTCCAATTCATTAATTTCTGCTCTGATCTTAATTATTTCTTTCCCTCTGCAGCTTTTTGGGTTGGCTTCTTCTAGATTTTCCAATGCCTTAGGTGGATGGTTAGTTTATTGATTTGGAATCTCTCTGTCTTTGTTATGAGGGCATTTAGTGCTATGATTTCCCCCCTAAGAACTGCTTTCATTGTGTCCCATAAGTTTTGGTATGATGTGTTCTCATTGTCATTGAATTCTAGAAATTTTGCAATTTCATTCTTTATTTCATCCACAACCCTTTCATTGTTTACAAGTGTCTTTTTCAATTTCCAGGAGGTAGAGGGATTCCTGGTGTTCTTTTTGTTGTTGATTTCTAGCATAACAGCATTGTGATCTGATATCATGCAGGAAATTGCGTCAATTTTCTTGAAAATATGGAGGCAGGCTTTGTGGCCCAGTACATGATCTATTTTAGAGAAGGTTCCATGGGCTGCTGAGAAGAATGTGTAATCTGTAGATTTTGGGTGGGATGTTCGGTATATGTCTGCTAGGTCCAGTTGTTCTATGGTGTTGTTGAGCTCTCTTACTTCCCTATTAATTTTCTGTTTGGATGATCTATCCATTGTTGATAGTGGAGTATTGAAGTCCCCGACTATGATGGTGTTGGTGTTTATTTCTGTTTTGTTGCCAAGTAGATTTTGCTTTATGAATTGTGGTGCACCTGTGATTGGTGCATAAATATTGATGATTGTGATGTCCTCTTATTGGATTGTTCCCTTAATAAGTAAGAAGTGGCCTTCTTTGTCTTTTTTGGTTACTTTCGGTTTGAAGTCTATTTTATCTGATATAAGTATAGCTATGCCTGCTTTTTTCTTGTTTGTGTTTGCTTGGAATATCATTTTCCACCCTTTTACCCTGAGAAGGTGTCTGTCTTTAGTGGTGAGGTGGGTTTCTTGAAGACAGCAGATTGAGGGGTCCAGTTTTCTGATCCACCCTGTTAGCTTATGTCTTTTGATGGGTGAATTAAGGTCATTAATATTCAGAGATATAATTTTGAGGTTTGATTTCATAACTGCCATATTGTGGTGGGTTGTGGTCTTTGTGGTTTTTTTTTTTTTTTTTGGTTAATGTGGACTGCTTCTTGGGGCCTCTTGAGATTGGTTATTTGTTTCTTCTGTGTGGAGAATTCCCTGAAGTACTTTCTGTAGGTTTGGATTTGTGTTCATATAGTTGTAAAGATGATTTTTATCATGGAACGTTTTTCTTTTACCATCTATTATGAGGGATACTTTTGCTGGGTAGAGTAGTTGGGGCTGGAAACCATGGGTTCTTAGATTTTGCAGTGTTTATTCTAGGCCCTTCTGGATTTTAGTGTTTCCATTGAGAAGTCTGAGGTAATTCTAATGGGGTTCCCTTTATATGTAATGTGCTGTTTTTCCCTGGCTGCCTTTAGGATTTTATCTTTGTACTTGATGTTTAAAGTCTTAAAGATAATATGTCTTGGAGAATTTCTGCTTTGGTCAAATCTGTTTGGAGTTCTGGTAGCTTCTTGTAATTTGATGGGATTTTCTTTTGAGAGAGCGGGAAAGTTTTCTCAATTATTTTGTTGAATAAGCTTTCCATTCCTTTGGTCTGTGTTTCTTCTCCCTCTGGAATACCCATGATCCTAATGTTTGGACGCTTAAGGGTGTCCCACATTTCCCTCATGTTCTGTTCACACTGTCTTCCACTTGATTTACTCTGTTCTTAAGAGCTTCTATAGGGTTTTGGGCTTGTTCAATTTGGTTCATATTTTCTACGGTTATTTTATGTATAGTTTCCATCCCTCTGTCTAGTTCCCTTTTTATGTCATTTTCCAACTTTCTTATTGCTTCTTAAAGTTTATCCCTGCATTTCTTTATGTCTTCATTGAACTTAGCCAGCTGGTTATTGAGGGCCTCTTTTTTTTTCATTCTCCTTCAAATCATTTAACTATCTTTGGAGCCCTTCCTGGTTCCTTTCTATTAGGTCTAATCTAGCAAGGATACCATTCAAACAATTGTTGGCTCTTCGTTGAGTTTCTGAGAGTTGTGCTATTTGCTTGGCCGGGGTTGCATAGCTTGTCTCTTCATTATGGGGTTCTGGTTATATTGTCTCTTCTGTGCTTTGATTTGAGACATCCTTTGTACCACTGGATAGTGTAGCTGTACGCTGTGTGATAAGCTTGTTCAGGTCTAGGAATCAGTTGCTTTTCACGAAGAGTGTAAATCACAGAAAGTTCAAACTTTTCTTGTTTGTACAATATAAGAAGTTTTACAATTTACTACCTTTGTTTCATTTCTAATGTAGTTTGGTAAGAAAAGAAACATCTTCACTGCCAAGCACTGTACTGTGCAAGAAAAGCTTGTTAAGCTCTATGAATGAGTTGCTTTTCTACGAAGAGTGTAGATGACAGCAAGTTCAAAGTTTCCTCATTCATAAAATCTAAAAAGTTGTACAATTGAGTAGCTTCGTTTCATTTCTAATGTACTTTTGTAAGAAAAGAAACATCTTCATTCCCGAACACTATACTGTGCGAGATAAGCTTGTTAAGCTCTAGGAATCAGTTGCATTTCTACAAAGAGTGTAGATCACAGCAAGTTCAAACTTTCCTTGTTGGTAAAATCAAACAAGTTGTACAATTTACTACCTTTGTTCCATTTTTAATGTAGTTTGATAAGAAAGGAAACATTTTCATTGTCAAATACTACTGTGTGAGATAAGCTTGTTCACGAAGAGTGTAGATCACAGAAAGTTCAAACTTTCCTCACTTGAAAAATGTAACAAGTTGTACAACGTACTAGCTTCCCTTTATATCTAATGCAGTATGGTAAGAAAAGAAACATCTTCATTGCCAAACACTGTACTATGTGAGATAAGTTTGTTCAGTTCTAGGAATGAGTGGCTTTTCTATGCAGTGTAGATCACAGCAAGTTCAAACTTTCCTCGTTTGTAAAACCTAACAAGTTGTACCATTTAGGACCTTTGTTTCATTTCTAATGTATTTTGGTAAGAAAAGAAACATCTTCATTGCTGAACACTGTACTGTGCGAAATAAGCTTGTTCAGCTCTAGGAATGAATTGTTTTTCTATGAAGACTGTAGATCAGAGCTGTTGGACCCTCCGACAGGTCGAGGCCATAGTGAAGAGGGACTGGTCCAGCGGTCCCTCTCTTGGGCTGAATGGGATGATGAGTGTCGACGACTCAGCCTTTCCTCCTAGGCGCCAGAGGAACTAAACACCACACTGAGTTGGGAGGCTGTCAAAGCAGGATCTCGTTTATTACATATCAAGACAGGTATATATAGGAAAAAACCAAAGAATAGAAAGGGATTTTCCAAAGGAACTTTTCCTGGTAGCAACAGGGGAGCCAATAGGTGTAAAGGTCAGCAGTGACGTGGTAATCAGGAGAGCATTGTTTGTGAGGAACGCTATGGAGACATGGGCTGTTCTAGTTAGGAGAGTATTGTTTAGGAGGAACGCTATGGAGACATGAGCTGTTCACAAGGAAACCGTGCGTGGAACCCTCTAACGAACATTGAGAGGGTGTGGGGATGGTACAGGGAAGGCAGGACTGCATCAGCCATGCAAGGTGCTGTGTCATGCTCAGCAGGAAGTTAGAGACAGTGCTTGAAACGTTACTTATCCATTTTCCTCTAGGCCAGAATCTTTTACATAGTGCCCAACATCTCCCCCTTTTGTTTTTGTAAGAATGTCAGATCATCATGGCCCCTGTCTTAGGTTGTCCCCCTCTGGGGACCTTACCCGTCACTGGGTACCATATGTTGAGCTCGTTGAGGACCCACTCCATGGCCTGTCTTAGGTTGGTCTATGATCTGTAAGGATATTACCAGTCTCTGACTGCCAGTGCCTTTACTTGTTTGCACTGCATCTGTCTTAGGTCGTCTCATGACAAAATCATAGCCTTACCCATCATCGGTCACATGGAGGGCAGGGGAGATTAGGAAGTAGATGTGATTAGGGCACATTAATGTCATCATGGTATGAGCCATAGAGGGAGGCAGGCGCTCGGGTGGCCAGCCTATGGTAATGGACTTCTACTGGATGGAGGCAGATTTTATTGATTTGTCTCTGAATGAAACCAGTGAGCACATTGATAACACAGGGTCCATAAAGGAGGACCAGTACCAGCATGGTAAGGGGTCCTAGGAGGGGAAGGAGGTAGGGTAAGAAACTGCCCATTCCACCCCAGAAACCCCCCTTATTGAAGAGAATTTCTTGTTTCCCTTTCTCCAGGTTGTCTTGGAGCATCTTAATCCGGTCCCTCACCACTCCAGGTTGGTTGACAAAAAAGCAGCATTCTTCCTGTAAGAAAACACAAAGACCTCCCTTTTCCGCAGTAAGGAGGTCAAGTCCCCTCCGAGTTTGTAAAACTACTTGTGCTAGAGAGCTAAGCTGTTCTTGAACTGTGAGGATGATTTGTGACACTTAATTTATCATGGAGGGTGACAGCGGTGGTTAATCCAGCAGCCCCTGTGGCCACCCCCGCAGTGATTCCCAGCACCACCAAGAAAGGGATAAAGGGGAGTGCACATGAAAATCGTGCCTTTTCCACCACAGGGACAGGTATAGGCTCTGAATCCAAGATGATATATAATCGTGGCAAGAGATATACATATGCCAGAAAAGTTACCTGAAATAAAGGGTAAGAGTCTCATCCCACAGAAGTAGGTAGAGTTGAGAGGGGGACAGAAAGTCTTATCAGCTTGAAGTGCGTAGGTAATCATTTGGGAACATGAAAAGGTGGTTTTACATGGAGAGAAGGGGTGAGGGAGGTCGGTAGTCATTAAGAGAGGTGAAGCTACCAGTGGGGGAGTATATGAGTGATGGACACAAAGCCAACAACCATGTGAATAGAAAGGCTGAGTGGTGTTTAAAAGGTGGAAAGAGGAGTTAAGGAGCGAGAACAGGAGATTCATAGTCCAGGCTTTTAGAGAGTCTAAATTATCTACCATGGACTGAAAGATTTGGGAGGCATTTAAAGCATTGTGAATGACTACTTGTGCTGGCAAGGGGGTGGTTGGTGGAACCCAGACATTTTGTACTTTAATTAGTCCATAAGGGTCTCTTCCCTTGCCGTCTATTCTAATGCCCACCTCTGCCCTAGTTATCCAAATGGGATTGTTAGGATCAGAGAGGTGATATTTGATAGGGTTACATTGACCCGCTGTACAGGACTTTCCACTGGGCCGGAGCAGTTCAAGATTGCTAGTTATGGAGCCTGTGTGACTGTGGGGGCAACTCCAGTATGGGCAGTAGCCCTCTTGAGGGTTAGCGCAGACACCCCTTTGTTTATGTTTCCAGCAGATATATTTATGGTTGGTGGCATAAGAAACTTCACAATTGTCACAGGCTCCCCTCCCAGTTGTGGGTTTGTAGGCATCAAAGTATATGTCTACAGTTGTATCCTTTGTGCCATCATAGGGTGTGTTGTTAAGAAGGATGGGTGGGTCAAATCCCACCCCAGTTACCTGGAATTCCCAATGGCCCAGTTCCGATGGTCTTGTTCCTTTAATGTTGTGGCAAGTATTGAGAAGGGTGGTCATCAGTAATAAGATCTTCATCACTGAGGGAGTTTTTGGCACCTAAGGGAGAAGAAGGGGAAATACTCTCAGGGGTGTCTTGTTCCCTGGAGGGAAGGTCATCATTATTTTCTTGTTGGGGTAGATATTTTAAATCTCTAGCCAGTATCCAAATAGATCTTTTTTCCTCTTGAGGGAAAACACATCCGAATTCTCTCCCTGCAGTAAGGAGGGGGTCTGGTCCTCTCCAGTTTCCAGTCAATGGATCTCTCCATCTGACCCAGATGGAGCTGTAAGTAACGGATGAGGACCAATGTTTTTGAAAGGGGGATAAATGTTTATCTTCTTTTGAAAAATTTAAAATATTTGGGGTTAATAATGCCTTTTTTAGTTGATCATGTGGGGGTCGGGATTCCCCCTTTTGTTTTTGTAATTGAGACTTAAGAGTTTGATTATATCTTTCCACAATGGCCTGGCCCCGTGGGTTATATGGGATGCCTGTGGAATGTGAGATTTTCCAGGTTAGGAGGAAATCCATAAAGGCCCTGCTTACGAAGCAGGGGACATTGTCAGTTTTGACATGATCTGGCAATCCAAGGGTGGCAAAGCATTGAAGCATATGGCTAATAGCATGTTTAGTCTTTTCCCCAGTGTGTGCCGATGCCCAGCAGGCATGGGAGAAAGTATCAACTGAGAGAAAAATATATATTAAGTTTTCCAAATGGAGAATAGTGTGTAATGTCAATTTTCCAAAGGTGATTAGGGCATAGCCCTCGTGGATTGGCTCCTGTAGTTTGAAGAGGAGGTACCTGAAGGAAAGGCTGACAAGATCTACAAGTTCGGACTATCTTTTTATCTTTATGATGAGGAGACAAGGTTACCTGAGAGGAGATAGTTAGGCCCTTTAAGAAGTCAAACATAGGGGATAGCTGTCTAGTAGTTATGGGTATCCAAGGCCTCATCCAATTAATTTCCCCCGACAACTTTTGGAACTGAGGCAATGTATAAGATTCCTGAATATGGAGCTGGGGCTTGACTGGAGAGACAGTGTCAAGGGATAACATGGAGCCCAGTATTTTGAAAGGAGGGATGATGTGAATCTTTTCTGGAGCCACCTTGAAATCATTGGCTTGTAAAATAGTAAGGCATTTGGTCATAAGGTCTTGGAGACCGTCTGGGTCAGGGCAGCCTAAAATAATATCATCCATATAGATATAAAATAGTATACTGGGATGGCTCATTAAGGGGGAAAAGATGTGTGACATGTAGTACTGACAAATGGTGGGACTATTAGCCATGCCTTGAGGTAGGACTGTCCATTCGAACCTCAAGTCAGGCCTATGAAAATTTGTGGAGGGTATGGAAAAGGCAAACTTTTCTATATCATCTGGATGTAATGGAATGGAGAAAAAACAATCTTTAATATCAATAATGGTTAGGTAATGGGTGTTAGGAAGAGCTGAGATCCAGGGGAGCCCCCTCTGGGGGGTCCCAAAAGGTATCATTTTTTCATTTATTTTTCTTAAGTCATGTAAAAGTCTCCAAGAGCCATTAGGCTTTTTTATAACAAAGAGAGGAGAATTCCAAGGACTTGTTGAAGGTCGCACATGTCCTAACATTAATTGTTGTTCAACAAGTATATGAAGTTGTTGTAATTTAGGGGTAGGTATTGGCCACTGCTCAACCCACACAGGATCCCCGGGCATCCATTGAATTTTAGGAACCTGGGGCCGAGCAGTGGCCTTTAGGATTGGGGGTGATCCCGAGTACATTTTTTGTGTATTTGTTCAAAATGAGGGTCATCTCGATAGTTTGGATGACATTCCCTGCCTGCCTCAAATTGTTGTTCAAATTCCTCCTGGTCCAATAGGTCATCATAAAATGCCTTATGGTCAGTGGTAATAAAGGCCTCTGCATCCCCAAGTATGTCCTGTCCAAGGAGGTTGGCAGTAAGCCTGCTAACCACAAGGGGGCGTACTTCCCCTTGGTCTCCTTCAGGGCTCCTCCAAGTTAGCCAGGTGTCAGTTTCCCATGATGGGATTGACCTCCTACTCCAAGTAGGGGTGGGCCAGGAATTAGTTTCCAGGAGTGGGGAACCTCTTCTTTCCTGATGACAGTCCTGTCTGCCCCTGTATCAATGAGGAATAAGAAGCTCTTATTTTCCATGGTCATTCTGATCTTAGGGCATAGGCCAGGGACAATGGGAACAGTACAAAAGGCCCTCAGGGGTTTTCTCTCCTTATTTAACAGGGCTGGAGAGGGCCCCATGGGGAGTTTAAAGGCTTCCCTTGGATGTCTGTTTTGGATTTACAATCTTTAGCCCAATGAAATCCTCGTTTACATTTTTGGGCATGGTGTACGGGGAGGACCAGGCTGATATTTGGTGCCAGAGGGCTCTTTTGGTCCTCCACGTTTGGGCAGTCTCGCTTGAAGTGCCCCTGACCTCCACAGTGGAAGCAGGCTGAGGTTTTATTCTGAGGAGTCTGGAGGGCACAAACCATGGCAGCTAGGACATGGCGATGAGCATCTTGGATAGCGGAGGTCATGGCCCGAGCTTTATGAGCTACCGTACCCACGTCCTTGGTGGCCACTATCCATTGACTCATAGACTTATCTTTTGGCCCAGCACAGGCTCTTCATGCACCTTTTGAATAATGCCTGATATTGGTGGTTCAGTGGGTCCTTCATCTAGCCTTTTCCAGGCCGCTAGCCCGAATATGCGCACCTGGTCTCGATACGGGTCAGGCAAGGCTGCTTCTTGTAGGCCCGTGGAATACCCATCAGCTGTTCCCGCAAGCATCCCATATGTTATGGGGATTTGGGGGTGGGCATCTCGATTCATTTCACCTTGAAGGTGGCATTCGTTCTGGAAAAAGGTGCACCACTTTATAAATTGGGGGCCTGAAAGGACAGCTTTTGCAAGATTTTTCCAATCCTGTGTAGTACATGGGTGGTGAGCTAGTCCTTGGAGGATGGTCTCTGCCCAAGGGGAGTTAGGACCATCCTCAGAAACTGCCTTTTTTAATTCATTAAGTCACTTGCTTCCCATGGATACCAGGCAGCTGGACGATTGCCACCAGGGTTGAGATTTACAGGGAAAGCGAAAGTTGTTTCATGTTCTAAAGTCTTGTCAAAGGAGTACGAAGGGGGAGCCGAGGGAGGCACAAAAGGATTTGTAGGATGGGGTTTTGTGGAGGTTACCACCTCACAGGACGTTGCTGAGGGTCCCGAGGGCCAGGGAGCTTTATCAAAAGGGTCCAGGGAGGGGTATAAAGTTTATTCTCCTTGGATTTAAGGCCTTTTAGGTTCTTTTTAATTTCAAGTGTCTTGGCTTGTAAGGACAGCCCTTTTGTTTCGTTATCGTCAGGCTGTAGTGCTTCAGGGTTTAAGTTCCCCTTTTGTCTTAGTTTGTTGGGCCGAGGGGGGAAGCAGTCCTTCAGTGCAGAAACAGTGGGGAGGACTCCAAGAGGAGGGATTTCTCCACGCTCTATGTGGGCTCGGTGGACCAAGGTTTCCACACGGTCCCAGGGGTCCCAGTCAAAGAGACTGGCTTCTTATAGCCAGGGGGCCAATTTAAGAAGGAATTGCCAGGCCTGTGTAGCCTGGGAGTCAGAAAGGTTTAAGCCCCAACTCTTTAGGAGAGTGAGGAGACATTCCAGAGCATAATCTGGTTTAGCAGAAGATTGTCCCATCGCAAGGAGATGGGAATACACCCACCCGTAGACCGATTACCCAAACAGCATTCTTCTGACATGGGGCTGTGCCTTCGAGCCCCACGTTGCGCAACAGTCTGTCGGACCCTCCGACAGGTAGAGGCCGTAGTGAAGGGGGACTGGTCCAGCTGGTCCCTCTCTGGGGCTGAATGGGATGATGAGTGT